>JAULJZ010104291.1:0-11778 GCA_032270985.1 Heliamphora pulchella | reverse complement strand
CCGCACAATACTTATGCAAGAGAATGCAAACTATTACGCAAGTTCTTCATTAATTCATACGCTATACACATGAAACATACATATAAAAGTACATTTGTATGTATATATGTTAATATGTTAAATGCACTATTCTAACTTTTAAAAATACCCGTGTGTGTCGGACACTCAATACACATGGTAAATGTAGTAAGTACGTGGTATGTCTAAATGTATTGAATAAAGAATGCAGTATAAGAAACATAAAATATCATCAAACATCTACCAAGGTTGGGAAAATGCAAAAATTCTTCACTCTCTTTTCTTCTTTCTTCTGAGCAAGGTACTTAAAGATGCATATATCGTATCGCCCATAAGTATTTTCTCAATTTATATTTCAAGTTTCACTTTTCCTGATATACATATGAAGGGTTTTAAAGAATGAATGGAAATTTAATTACCACAGTTATCAGAATCTTACGATTCATAATTTAATTCATAATTCGATTCACGATTCAAACATAAATCAATACGAATCTATGAGTAAATCTATTTTGTGATAAAATCGCGATGAATCTTATGATTCACGAATCAATTCACTATTCATGATTCATGTGATTCTTAAAATTATTATATTCAACGAATTTCGAACCCCATATATGCCATTTCTTCTTTTCTTTTCTTTTCTTTACTTTTTTATGCCTTAATACAGCTTAGTGTGTTTATTATGACAACACAAAATAAACATACATAATTTGTTACTCATTTGGTGGTTAAAGGATTTAATAAGAATCGGGAAGATTTAAGAAATTCTTAACTCTTTTTCTTACTTCTCTCTGAAAGGTCAAAAATATCAAAATATATATTTTAAGATGTTTAAGATGAAAATATCACTTCCTACAAATTATTTATTGTTATTTTAGTGAAACAACATGGTTTAATATGATATGAATAAGATCATTGGACTCAACGGTTCCACAACAACTTTTCTAAACTTTTCTTTATTAGCAATAAGTATACAAGACATGTTTTAAAGTAGTTTATATTTAATCTCTCTTATGCTATCCAACTCTCTTTGAGATTTTTTAATCCATTTTGGGAATTTCAATAGAGAATATATAATAATTTTCAGGAATCTTATGGTTGGTTAGATTTGAGCCAAAACTTCTTGTGATGGAAGTAAATGTCTTTCCAAATAGATTACTTAATCATATCTCATTGTATAATTTATGTTAATATCAATTCATTTATTTTATTTCATAAATATGAAAGTTTTTAAATATCATCTTTGTAGTTCATGCCGAATATTCCAATTCATAATGGATAAAACTAATATTTCGATTCACTATTTGTCAACTATGGTTAACACCCCTAAAATTAGCAAACCCTATGCCATCAATGTAATGCAATACAATGATACATAACTATAGCACAATGTTAAATGTATTTAAGACATCTTGTCTGAAGCACGACATAACAAAGGAAGATGTACTGACATTTTCATTTATTTAGTAAAAGTGATGCTCTAGCAGGTACATACCAATTTTGTTCTTAATGGAGCTTCATCATTCATTCTTTCCAAAAAATGCTAAGCAAAAGAGCAAGTTTCTCAAGATATTATTCATTGTGTGATATTGTTTTTCAAGCTGGCGATCTGTTTGCAACAACCCTTTTTCATTTCTCCTAGTTTCAAGCTACTCAATCAAATGATAAGCCAATAAAGCACTAGCGTATGCAAGGTTATTGATATAGTTTACGTAAGTATTCAAGCCTCTTGAAGTTACAACAATACAATTGCAACTATGACTTGATATCAAATTCACTATAAAATGAAAGCTAAAAATCTGTTTGTCCAATAAGAATTGACCACCTTTCCTTGTGTCCTAAAATATTAAATTCAAGGCATGAAATTTTCTTACTTTATCACAATTTCCTTGTCATATAATAAGTTAACGAGTAGTAGAATCTGAGTCAATTTTTTGGTCCAAGTTATGATTGTGAAATTGTAGATTAAACATAAAAAGTATGGCAAGAATTTAATAACCATATCTAGAATTACGAATCCTCAATGACATCATCAATAAAAGGATGTAGAGAGTAGTTTTTGACAAATGTCTTGTTATTTACATTGATTAAGCAAAACGGGTGAGATAGTTTGTCCAGCACCATTTGCTTTCCATCAGAACTGATAATCCTTTCAATAGTCATTAACAACCAACAAGTCCGTTACTAGTTAAGAAGTGTTGCCAATTCACAATATTTTCAAGCACCCACAAAGCTATTATCACACAATGTAGCATTTTGCTAGACGTAAATGTGTTGGACATTGGGTCGGGCCTCGGATCCAAATACTAGCACCCATGGTTGCACGACCTGATTGCCCATCAGACTGTAATTTATATATTATGTTTGAATTACATCCTCTCTTGAGGATAAGGTTAATCCAACTAGATCAGGTTAGTGGGATATTATAAGATATCAAAAATAAAATACAACGTTGTATTCTACAATAATCTCTCTCCCTCTCATCCTCTCCAGATCAAGCGAAAGTGCATCAGTAAAGTTTCAAGAGTGTCGGTCATACCATTTGAGAGAAAATTAAAACCCTAGTTGAATGTCCTGAAACTTCAAGTGATGGGTCTCTCATATATACTTGGCTTTCACAACATGAAGCTTATATATTTATAAACCTTGTTTGGAGAGTTTTTTAACAATATATAATATGCTAACTTTGGCCTTACAATTGGGAGAAATCTCAAACCCTAATTTGGAGTTGTTTTTTGAAGTTTTAATGGTTTGAAGTTAAAGATGTAAGTACATAAATTCTGCACAAGCTTGAGACAACTGTTAAGTTGTGTGAAGCTTAATACGTACTATACACCAAGCCACACGAATTGTAGCTTAGGGTAACTCGAATGTAACCAAATTCATATTTTCGTCATAGTAAAACTCTACAACCACCGTGGATATAGCCCTCATTAAGAGAACCACGTAAAATCGTGTACAATGTTCTCGTTCTTTATTCTTTCTTTCTTCTTTCGGCTTCGATTGATTCTGCGTAAGGTTTGTTATAATCCTAACAGGAACAACTTGTAAGACAATGTTTGGATGCACAAAATTGCGCCAGAGATGCTATTTAAGAGCGGTAGGGCACATTTGAAGTCCGTTTACACGTGATTAGTTCTGTTAGGCTCAAAATTAAGTTTTCTATTTTCTGTAATTTTTTCAATGAAATAAGATGAAAATAAACGAATTTTATTGCATTTTTTTGCGCGTAGGAGCATGGGGGGGCTCTATTTGGCTTAATTTTTTATATCTATGAGCTCTTGAAACTAAGGCCTACCATTTGTTGTGGGAATTGTAGCTTTTCCAATGTTATAACATTTATTTATAATTCTCTATGATATTTATTCTTGAAAAAATGAATAAATATAGAAAATTAAGAAATTACAGTATGTAAAACTAAAATTGATTTATCTTGTATGGGATGATTTTAGCATGCAATGAGTTATATTAAATAGCATGTGTTGGATTATTTGGTTTTATTTGCATCTCAATTTGTAGTAAATGAGCATGATTTATAAGTAGATCATATGAGATGTTATTGTATGGACGTAAACATACTTTATGCTTGTAACATGCTATCTAGTGGGAGGTTAATTAGATGGGAGAATTATTTACATATTTTCTCCCAAAAAAACAAATTTTGCTCATAATCAAATTAGATTTTTTGATCAATGTAACTTGCGACATGCTTAATATTATCATTTTCTTAATTTAGATTCTTGGAGCAAACTTGTTTTGTGTGGTGGCCCATATCTATATTAATACTCCATGCACACCCCTTTTTGTATTCTCTGATGTAGTTGGCATGGCAGCCAAAAACCTTATGGTTGACCTAGCTAAGGACAATCAGCTAGATGGTGACAATTATAACATTTGGCACAACAAGATCCAATGTCTTCTCAATGAGAAAAAAGGTTTTGGAAACCGTCGACCAAGTGATGGTTGGGACAGAACACGCCAATGCAACTCATCGTCGTCAGGATATTGAGGCCTAATGAATTTGGCACAATAAAGATCAGTGCGCGCAAAAACTACAAGCAAATGCAAACCAGTTCTGACTCACTTTGATCGTAATAAACCGAATCCAATGAACCTTTGAGTGAATCCCGTACTCCAAGTCACGAGCCGTGAACCTTCCCAGCAATGGAATAACACCAGCAATATAAGTGCTACACTCGAATTCAAAGCACAAAGGGTTTCAGTGTTTTTTTTGTGGTAGAGAGGTAATCTGGAGAGGAGATGAAAGAGAAAAAGATGACTCCAGAATAATACGTTGTGTTTTGTTTCTAATATATATGATAGTATCTCACTAACCCACTATCTTGATATAGTGGGATTACACCTTATCTCGAAGATAAAGTGTCATTTAAATTTAAGTTTAACTTACTTCCTAATGAGTAATCGGGCCATGCAACCATGGGCTCGTCTTGTGGTCAGATACCGGACACAATGTCCAACATCTCCCACTAGCATATGCGTTGGCATGACGATGTAACATCTCTATCTCAAATCTACCCAAACATTTAAAACACAATCATACAAGCCAATGGGCCATGCAACCGTTGAGAGCATCCTCATGTTGGCGCTCTATACTAGGAACTCACAACAAGCAAGCCCCGGATCCATTTAGTCGCATCGAATCAAACATCTCTAATAACTCAAAAGCATGGTATCCCCTCTAATCATGCACATATATTTGCACCCATACCTGCATTCCATGCAATTCACATCCCATGCGCTATGAGTTGTCGACAGTGAATACATAGCGGGGTGTAGGACTAAATTATTTCCCCATGTGCAAAATTTGATTTTCTAAGAGAAAATACATAAATAATTATCTTAGCCGTTTAATTTCCCACTAGAAATAACATGTACAAGCATAGAGCATATTTTATTCCATACAATAACATCTCTTGTGATTTACCAAAAAACAAATCATGCTCACTTAATCAAAATTGAGATACAAATAAAATCAAATACTCCAAAACATCTATATTACATGGGAGAAGGGCCTTGATAGGACATCTGTCCTATGTGACACTTCTTCTTCTCTCTTCTATCTTCTCTCTTCTCTCACTAACAAGCTCTTCTTTCTCTCTTCATTTAAAACCTAGCCTTTTTATCTCTTCATTTTAGACCAAACATTTTTCTCATTATCTTTATTTCAAACTCAAACTTTTCTCTTTATCTCACATCAAAAATACATTTTTAATATATAGTTGTTCAAAATTATAAAAGACTTTACGTAAGTTAAATGCATAAAAAGTGAGGATTCTAGGGTGTTAGTGAATGATGAGGAGATTAAGGAAAGATGGAGAGCCTATTTTGAGAAATTATTAAACCAAAAACATGTAAAAAGATATGGAGAACAAGAGAAAATAAATCTGATAACTCAGATAAAACTAGAGAATATAAGTTCTATCGCAGAATAAGAAAGTTTGGAATAAAAATTGCAATGAGAAAAATGAAATCAAGTTAGGCTTAAGGACCAGACGATATCCCTGTGAATGTGTGGAAATGCCTAGGCGAAGTGGGATTATCTTGATTAAAGTTACTTCATAAAATCATAATAACTGAAAAAATGCTCGAATAGTGGAGAAACAGTATTCTAGTACCTATATATAAAAAAATGAAATATTCAAAATTGTAACAACTATAAATGTATTAAGTTGATAAGTCATATGATAAAGCTATGGAAAAAAGTAATTGAATATCGTCTAAAGTTAACAACAACACTGTTATATATTCAATTTGGTTTCCTGCCTGGGAACTCAACTATGGAAACAATCCACCTACTAAGTAGATTAATAAAGAAATATAGAGAGAAGAAGATAGATCTTCATATAATTTTTATAGACTTAGAAAAAACCTACGATAGAGTGTTTACAAATATCATATAGTGGATATTGGAGAGAATGGGAGTAACAAGGGGGTACATTAATGTGATAAGAGACATGTATGATAGAGCTGCTATGATAATTAGATCACCCGCAGGAGAAACGAGTGAATTCTCAATTACAATAGGATTATACCAAAAATCAACTTTGGGTCCTTATCTCTTTGCCTTAATTATAGATGAACTGACTGAATATATTTTGTATGATATTCCATGGTATATGTTGTTGGCTAATGATATTATCTTAATGGATGAGACTAGAAGTGAGGTTAACACTAAGTTATAAATGTAGAGAGAAACTTTGGAGTCAAAAGGAATATCATGTAGAAACAAACTAAATATATAAAATATAATTTTAGCAGTAATAGGAGTATTAGCAGTGAGAAAATAAAGATTCAAAACCAAAAGATGCCTAAGAGTGAATATTTTCATTATCTAAGTTCAATTATTAACAAAGATGGAGGCATTGCAAATGATGTTAACCTATAGAATCAAAATTGGTTAGCTCAAGATTAAAAGACAACTATTAAAAGATTAATCGACGAATACCTACAAGATTAAAAAAAAAGATTTATAGGACAACTATTAGGGCAATGATTTTATATGAGACAGAATGTTAAGCTACTAAGAAATATAACATAATTAAGATAAGTATTGCTGAAATGAGAATGTTAAGGTGAATGCATGATAAGATTAGAAAAAATAAAATTAAAAATGAGAAAATTCGTGAAATAGTGAAAGTTGCATCAATTGAAGACAAATTGAGAAAAAATAGATTTAGGTGGTTTGAACACATACGGCATAAATCAATTGATGCAATAGTAAAAATAAGTTACAAAATCATGGATAATGAAAATACTAAGAAGAGTGGTAGACCTAAATTGACATGAAATACCATATTAAAGAGAAATATGAACTTATTAAAACTAACTGCAGATATGATCCTTAATATAGTAGAATAGCATAAAAGCATTCATATAGTCAACCCTAACTGATTTAGATAAAGACTTAGTGTGGTTTGGTTTTGTTTAGTTGTTCAAAAATATAGTTGATTTTGAGTTTTTTCTAGTTTACATATATCTTTTTCGTTGCCTTTGGTTGGAATTAAAAGCCTAATGAAAATCATTAGTGATGTTAGCATTACATATAATACAACTCATTGCATGCTAAAATCATCCAATAACTTTCACACGTTGGATAAATCATTTTTAGACGGTCTAGCATTACATACTATAATTTCTTAATTTTCTAGATTTATTTAGTTTTTTTAATAATAATAAAATAACACACCAACAAGTTGGCAAGCTACAATCCCCACTACGAAGGTAGACCTTAGTTTCAAGAGCTCACAGATAAGAAATCAAGCCAAACAGATCCTCCGCGCACTCTCATGCGCCAAAAAACGCAACAAAGTTTTTTTGTTTTCACCTTATTCCAAAAAATATATTTTCCATTTTTCAAGAATTCTGGAAAAATTATAAAAAAATAGAAAACTTGATTTGGGCCTAACTAAACCAACCACTCGTAAAACTGGCTTCAAGCACGCCCTAACATGCTTAAAAACGCTTGTGGCACAATTATGTGCAGCTAAACGTTGCCCAACTGCAGAATTTCTGTACTTCATCTTCAACCTCAAGCCAATAAAAACTTCAAACGACTCCAAATTAGGGTTCGAGATTTCTCTTAAACCATAAGGCTAAATTTAGCATATTATATATCATAGAAAGGTCTTGGAACAAGGTTTCTAAATATAGAAGTTGCATGTTGCAAAAGCGAGGCATAAAAAAGACCCATCCAATTAAATTTTTAGGAAACCCAACATTGGCCTCGATTTTCTCTAAAATGGTATCACCAACACTTTTGAAACTTTTGAAATCTTATATACATGATTGGGCTAGAATAAATACGAATTTTAAGCCATTTTGGCACACTTCAAAAAATCACCATGTTTTGCGATGTATTCATGTATATGCACGAAAAAAAAAACTTAACTAAAAGGTGATTTAATCATTCTAAATGCATGCCAAGATATTTCTCATGCATAAGATGGCACAAGAACACTAAATCATGGCTTTAATACTAATGTTACGGGGGGGGGGAGAACTACAAGCAAAAGCAAATTATTTTCAGGTTACCTTGATCATAATAAACCAAGTTCAATGAACCTTCGAGTGAATCACATATGTAATCTGAAGAAGAAAGAGGGAGATGATTGCAAAATACAACATTGTATTCTGTTTTTGATATCTTAAAATATCCCACTAGCCTAATATAGTGGAATTAATCTTATCCTAGTTGAGGTGTAATTATCTTCAGATGATGCCTTTTGAAGCAGCTAGAGCATGTGCTATTAGAGAACAATTAGCTGATTTAGATTTACGAATTATTATAGAATATTCATTGGTAGAATGGAAAGAATTAGGGGAAGAAGGGCCCACAAGAAATGAATGGGAAGATCGAAAAATTGGATGCCCATTTAGTGCCCCACCTAGGCACAAAGAGACATGAAGTGGCACAACACTCCCCCTCAGACTATGCTTGTAGGGATCCCATGTAAGCTTGCTATAAACTTAAAAGGAAGACGAGACCAAAGAAGCCGTTGCACTATAGTCTACATCTTAGCGTTCATCCTGCTCTCTCATTCTGTTTAGTTCTGCAATGAGACCTCCTCTAGCTGGCCTAAAATGTGTGGCATAAAACTAAAAATCCAAAGACTTAAATTACTTCCTAATGGGTAATTGGATCATTCCACCATGTGCTCCCGTATTTGGATCAAAACCCAACCCAATGTTTGACATCTCCCACTCGCACATGCATCGGCATGACAATGTCACATCTCCATTTGAAATTTTCCCAAACATCTAAGCACAATCATACAAGCTAATGGACCGCATGACCGCTAGGACCATCCTCATGTTGGAGCTCTATACTAGGAACTCACCACGAACCTTTGAATGAATTAGGAACTCCAAATCACAAACCATGAACCTTCCCAACAACAGAGTAACACCATGAGTACGAGTGCTACCCTTGAATCCGCAGTACATAGGCTCCCAAATATGTTTTCTATGGTAGAGAGGTAATCTAGAAAGGATGGGAGGCAGGGGATATGATTGAAAAATACAATGTTGTATTCTATTTCTGATGTCACATAATAGCCCAATAACCCAATAACCTGATATAATTACAAGATGAGGTTTAATTTAAATTAAAATTAAATTACTTCTTAATGGGTAATCGAGTCATTCCACCATGGGCGCTCGTTTTTGGATCCAAGACCCGACCCAACGTCCAACAAGATGAAACTACTCATCCACTCCGTGCAAGATCTCTACAACTATTCAAGCAGCCTCCACAATGTAATGAAACTTCCATGCAAATCTCATCGCAAAAAAAGAAACTTCCATACAAATCAGACTCAAGAACTATTACCTGAAAATAATATACATAACCGCGCGCACATGCACACAGGGTTCAATTAGCAATTAAATATAACATGATTTGAGGCAAAGTAAATACATAAAAACAGCAATAAATTTTCTGGGAAAACAATACGTATTGGTATATATTATTAACTGTCTACAAACCTTCTAATGCAACAATCAGAACCGGCGCTAAAAGCAACCGACTCATTCTGGAAGCAACAATCAAGAAGCGCAGCTTCGGAGGGAGCCTCTAATCTGACGTTAAAGCTATCCACGTCATACAGTCGAAGACTCTGCGCACATGAACCACCACTCGTAATTTTTACATCAATACACATCAAAAACAGAAGTACATTTACAAAGAGAAACACATATAGATTAAGGAATCCGAGAAACTGAGGGGATAGTCACGGAGTCCCAGGAAGAGATGAGGAGATTGTTGGACTTCGGAGCGAATCTGATCCTAGACACGGCGTCTCGAATCGGGTTTTCGAACTTCAAACAAGTCCGCTTCATCTCAAGAACCGGAGAAACCGAGATCAGGCCATAGGAACAGGAATCGAGGTGTGAATAGCTGGATTTGAACCCTAAATTAGGCAAAACTTGAGCAGATAATAGAGCCCTAAAGCCCTAATTGCGTTCTCTGGGCATTGATGATTTTTCCTCTACGAATCCTCAGCTGCTTCTTATGGCGAACAACTGAAATTGAATGTGTGGGTGAATATGGGGATGTGAAGTACAGAGGGAGCGAAAGAACAATTTTCAAGTGTTCGAACTGCAATGTTCCCGCTCGGTGGCTGTGTAGAAAGTATAGTAAAATACTAAGTTAGGGGTTGTTTGACAAATGGCTTAAAAATCAATTTTTTGCCTTTTAGTTTAAAGCTAAAAAAACTCAAAAAATTCGTTTGCGAACCCAAAGGCTTTTACCCTTTTAATCTTTTTGTATTTTTACATAAAATAATTTTATATACTTTTATAAAATATCATAACTTTTATTATATACATTTGTTTTTATAAAAATTATATTTTCTCGTCAAAATATATTAACAAGATCTATATTAAATATAAAGTTATAATAATTTTTTTTTGACTTAATGCTCTTTTAACTTAAAATCACTTTAAAGACAAGTTTTTTAACTTATTATCATTTGACTTAAAGACATTTATACGGTCCACTAAATAAATTTTTTGTTTATTTAGCTTAAAACAATTTTAAGCAAAAATCTAGCTTAAAGTTAAGTTGCCAAATGAGGCCTAACTAATTATGTCTCGTGTCTAAAAATATTAAATTGTTTAATTTTAGTAATTTAATAATAAAATATAAATAATATTAATAATTTAATAATTAATTAATAGGTCAATTTTAAGGCACTCAATTAAAAATATGACTATAATTGTTTGCTAATTTATGAAGGTGAAAAAAGATTTTTAAAAGATAATAAAAGTAGGAGTTAAATTATTTTTTTGTTGAATATCAGTAAGAAAAATATTTTTTTTGACACATATAAATGCTTCGTTAAATTATTCTATGTTATTATATATATGTTAAACTTTAAATAAAATAAAATAATTATTATATTAAAATGAATTTTTAAATTTGTCCAGAAAATAATAAATTCAATACTTTTAGATAATATATTTAATTAAAAATTTTAAAAATCTTCAATTGATGGAAACTGCAATTAGTGTTCTTCTTCTGTATAATAGTATTTGATTTGTTTTATTTAAAACATTTACAATAGGATTGGTCTTAAGATTTTTGGAGACAAGTCCCTATTTTTTAAAATATTTTTTTATTACGATTAATTTATCTTTATATAAGCAGTTTGTGGTGAGTAAGTTATATTTTTAATTAAACTTTTATAATTTTATAACTTACAATATATTGATTAATTTATAATAAAATTAATATTTTTAAAACCTAGTTGTTGAGATCTATCAAACTAAAACTAAGTAAAAAAATTAATCGATATTGTTCAATATCACTATTAAACATAAAACTGTGTAAAAAAAGTTAATGGAGAAACTTTTATGTTGCAGACCCAAAAGCTTTTATTTATAATTGATGGGCACACCAATTATTAAACTTTTATTTTCAATCAAAAAGCTTCATTTGAAAAATCAAAAAGCTTCATTTGAAAACTCAAAAAAATTTAATCAAAAAACATTTAGCAAAAAAGCTACCGCCCCAAACCCACTGCCACCCAAAACCACCGTCTTAAACCCATCGCCCTCAAAACCACCGTCACCCCAAAACCACCGTAGAGAGAGGAGAAAGAGCGAGACAGCAGAGGGAGAAAGAGAAAGGGCAAAGAGCAAAGAGAGAGAGAAAGAGCAGAGAAAGAGGGACGGCGATGGCGTGGGGGTCGGTGGTGGCTCTTTATCTCTGTAATATATATATATATATATGTACAC
>JAULJZ010104270.1:0-11779 GCA_032270985.1 Heliamphora pulchella | reverse complement strand
CATATATACATATATCTATTTGAAACTCACCTTCATTGTAAAGAAGACTCAATCAATAGGTCCAATACATGTATCCCGACTCAATCACGATATATCATTAGATATACCACAAGCTCAAGGGACTAGAAATTTAATAAAAAGGGCCAATATGTATGAAAATATGTTTTCCGACAATAGTGGTCTAAAAACGGGTGAAAAATAGTTTTAAATTTTTGACATACCCTCACTATTTTGATCATAACTTTTTCTACAAAACGAATTTTTTTGTGAGAGTAATCTTGTTGGAAAGATGATTTCTGGGGATTCGATTTGAGTACAAGAACAACCCAATTTGGAGTCCGGATGAAGGAGATATGATCAAAAAACGTTGGCTCTACGTAGTCAATCGGCTCGAGCGGATGTCGGGCGCTCGAGCGCCCAACTCTCTGCCAGTTGAGCGCTCGAGCGGACAGGGCTCCTCTCGAGCGCGCTGTCAGTTGAGAAAATTCCAGATTTGCCCCTATTTTGAGACTTTAACTTCAAAACCCTTAATCCTTCATCTAATAGGTCTTAAATCTCAATTTCTACCATAAAAACATTAGATTCAAACTTCATAATCCCTTTTTATGCAATGATTTCACAAAATCACGGTTTATCATTTCTCAAAACTCAAATTTTTGTGAGAACCCAACTTAATCCACCCATTACTCTATCATCCCTTCTAATCATACATAAATTCTCTTAAATTTTACTCATATAAGAAATTATCAACTCAAATCATCACAAACATACGAGAGAATCTAAATCCTACCTCGGATTTGCTCAAAAACTTGAAATCTCTTCAAATTCTCTCTCCTAGGGTTTGGATCTTAGGTGTTCTTGCCTCCTTGATGCTCCATCTTCCACCTCCTTGCTCCAAAGTTTGATTTCCATCATTGATTGCTCCCAATCTAGCTCCAATCTTTCATTTTCCATGGTGGAAAATTAGGGTTTCATGTGGTGGTGGTGGTGGTTTTCACGTGTGGAGAGGAAGAGAAGAGAGAGGAGATGAGAGAGAGACATAAGGATGAGTCTCATGAGGCTGGGTTTAATATAAAACCCTCAACTCTTCTCCAAAGCTCGAGAACCTTCTAAACGTATCTCGGTATCCCGCTCGAGTGGTCCCCCACCACTCGAGCGTTGATCCCTGAACTTGAATTCCACAAATTTCTTTAACTTCAACCCGAACTTCCAACTTTGCTCACTTTGTATTATTTCAAATTTTCTATAAATGCAGCCATATCAATCTCATTCATCATCATGCAACTCAATTTCACTTTCACTTACCATTTATTTTACAGTTAACGAGCAAACTTTTATAACACCCACGCCCAAATTTAATTCCATCTCCTCACTTAATCGAAAATATAAAATCACAAAAATAAACACGTATCGGTCCGTTACACAAAGTAAATAAAAGAAATAAGCAGCAAGAAGATGAACACCACGATTTTTACAAGGTTCGGCGTTACGGCCTACGTCCTTGCCTCAAGCCAACCGCTATATGGATTTCTTACTACCTGTTCTTTAATAAGCGGAGGAGCTTCTCTCCTTAGTCTAGGCGAAATAGCCTCTCTTGAGAATGTACCATTCTCAAGTCAACCCAATCTTTATAGGCAGATTAGTCTCTTTTTGAGAAACGCCTTTCTCAAATACAAATCAACAAGAGTAATATGAAAGTGTACAAAGAACGCTCCTTAGATGAGCAAATGAGTACAAACAATAAAAACTCTAAACTCACTTCTCAATAGAATATGACTATGAAACTCAAAGAGAATTCTAAAGAATTTTTCTCTAAAAAATATATATGAAAGACTCAAGATTTTGAAGCACAAAGAAGTAATAGAATGAGAGATATTTGAGAGGCTTTGGATGATTGAAACATGAGCTCAAGGCCTCTATTTATAGGCCTCATTTCTGAACTAGCCGTTGGGCTATGTATGGAAATGTCAACTAGCCGTTTTTCAGAAAAACTCAAATTTTAACTTGTTCGGTCGACTGAAGAAGGATGTTCGATCGACTGAACTTGACTTCAGTCGACTGGACTGAAAGGTCGATCGACTGAACCAACTTGGATTTAAAAACTCATTTTTGGTAACTCACTCAGTCGACTGGGGAAGGAACATTAGTCGAATGGACATACAAAAATTCAGATTTTTGGTTTTCCAAAAAGGTTTGATCTTTTTATACTTTGGAAAAACATTTTTAAGATATTTTGAATTCCTATGAGCTTCAAACACACATATCCATGAGTTATATGAGTATACATGGATCCTACAAATGAAATTTACAATTTTGTTCTTCAAGTGTTCAATATCTCAATTTTTTGCATTTGTTCCACAAAACTTATCGCTAAAGAACTTGTTTTGAATTCATGCGTCATGGCTTTCACTGTGTATCTTGGATTGTGCTAAGCATATGTTTCTTGTTAAACAATCTCAATATGCACAATTAGATACATAGGTTTGTTATTATCAAAATCGGTTATTGAAACCTTGTTAGGCCAACATTATCTATGAAAAGATACATATCAGTAATTCAATTTCTCTTTATTTTTATGTTGACAAATTGAAAATTCCTAACACAGTGCCGTCATTTCATAACTTGGTTTTTAACTCCAACTTTAAAAAAAAATTAAATAAGTAAAAAGTTCATTTAGTGTATTTTATGGGTGATTTAAAGGCTAAAAACTTATTTAGCTTAAAATGACTTTAAAACAAAAGGCAATAAAACAATAACTCAAAATGCTACAAGTCAAAAAGAAGTTATAAATAGTTTTTTTTCACATAATTTTATATTCTATATGAATTTTGTTTGATATATCTTAACGAGTAAATTTTAAATTAAAATATATTTTTTAATAAAAAAATTGTATAATTCCAGACTGTTAATTTATATTTTTGTCACCCAATAAAAAAATTAAAAATAAAATAGATTCCTTGCTAATTTATTGTTTTCCTGTGATGTCACATGAATAACTAACTGTACTCAGAGAATGAGAGGATATTGGCTTGTGAAACATTTTACTGATAATAAGTTTTACAAATCGATCTGAAATTTCAAAAGTTGGTTTGAAAGACTAAAACTCACCAATTTTAATTTTGAAATCTACGGTGACCTGCCGTTGCGGGTACCAAATCATAGAACTGCAAATTATTAAAACTACTGTCAAATTGGACGTAGAATTTTGTAATTGCAAAGTTTTAGTTTAACCTTTTTTCTTTTCTACAGTTTGTGATATGATCTACAAATATCATTTTTATTTGGATCTTCTTATTAGAAAGAAAAACATTTGCAACATTATGCACGCACGATTATGGAACTATACATAGCATTTTGGATATTGTTGCCTGGTTTGGCATTACAGACGGAAAATTAATACGTATTTTTATAGTACTATATGTTATTATTTACATTTTTGAAAAATAAAAAGTCTGATATACATTACATAAAATATTATTGTTATTTACTTAATTAATAAAAGTGAATCGATATTATCATTCTCAGAGTACTTTTCTATTTTATGTCTTTGAGTATATCTATTTAGGTATTCTTGAAATCTAAATATTTGTTGTTATTTACGTTATACTTATTAAGAAAATGGGCCATATTTTACTTTTCACATAGCGAACAATAATGGAGCCTTTTACCCTCCATTACTTAGATAACAATAAGTAATAAATAAAAGCATATGTGATAGTTCAAAAGAAATAAATAAATAACAAAAATGCCACATGTACTTTGAATCCTACATATTTGTGAAACCCACGTAACTAAAAGAGGACACATAACACTTAAAAATAATTAAATAAGTAAATAATAAAGGCTCATGTTTACAATAGTACAATGAGATGTTCTTAAGAGTCTAATAGAGATAAAAAAAATAATTTTAAATACCCTTTTACAGATAAGTTTACTCATTTTACAAATATCAATATATTTTACAAAAATAGTAATACAATATTTTTTTTCTCTTATCAATAGCCCTAGGGGCTGTTATTAGCATATTTTAATAATAAAAATGCTAGGTGTACATACATTGAATACAGATTGAGGTATACTCTTCTCACATGCAATAACTATTTGTAGAATTCATATTCTATGAGAAAATAATGGTGGTGTTGAATATTACTCAAACTAGTAATTTATAGATTATAGTTTTTAGTAAAAGTTGTGAGTATTTAGTAAAAATTATAACTTGTAGTTTGTAACTGAAATATGAGAAAAAATAATTATAATTTATAGTAAAAATTGTTAGTATTTAAAATAAATTATAATTTATACATAAAATTAATAGTAAAAATTAAAAACTATTGCAGAAAGTTTGGCAAACATACAAATTCGTGTCTAGATCTATAATGCTGGAAAAGTCAATAAATAATTGCCCTTATTCCGAGAATGGCAAAATTATATGAGATGCTTTTAGTAATGCAACAAAACAAACATCACCCCCACCAACCATCATTTTCATATATATATATATATATATGAACTTTTTGATTGGGCGCGTCCGCGCATTTGCAATTGCAAATGACAGAAGAAAGAAGTTAAGCTAGCATCCAAGATAATCTTCAAAATCAATGTTCTCTTGAAAAACTTTGACTTTGCACGTTGCCAACTTGCCACCACCTTACCAGTTACCACGTATCTCTTCACATCTCTCCCTCTCTTTTTCTTTCCCGCTCTCTCCCTCTCTATATATATCGTCAACCTCCATTTATCATTAATGCAATCGGAAGATCAAACGTCCCTCCATCTGCAATCTAGATATACAAGTCCTTAAACCAATTAACGACAGTAAATTAACTCATATTAATTAGATTTGGTATTGGTAGCTGATTCTTGGAGAAGAAGAGACCAATCAATTAGTAATTAAGATTTAGCAATGAAGATCTCATTCCTAATATTCCTGTGTTGCATTCTTCTTCCCCTTGTCACAGCCCAACTCCGAGTTGGCTTCTACAACTCTACCTGCCCACGAGCGGAGCTGATTGTTCAACGAATCGTGTAGAAGCGGTTCGGCTCCGATCGTTCCATCACCGCCGCCTTGCTTCGCATGCACTTCCACGACTGCTTTGTTAAGGTGAGTGTTTTCCTTGCTTCTGATATATATCAACACATTACAAAACTCACGTCGGATTCGTATTTTCATAAACTCTATTATTACCTAAGTTGGCTTACGTATAGCTATATTAAATTTGTTATGACCATACTAATCACTATTCCTTAGTGGTGGGGTAAGAGGGTAATGGAGATAAAGAAAGTTCAATATTAATGTAATTTTGGAGATAGAATATACTACTTCTACAAATATAAATAAATTTTGAATAGATATGTACATATATTTTTTTAATCATTTATTTACGGCTCAATGAATTGTGATTAGCGAATTATGATTTTCTACAAATCTTTTCTTGTGCAATACCTTAATCCAATAGCTCATCTCAAATAAATTTTATCAAAAGTAATATAAGCCCTTGAATGATATATTGCACAGAAATTGTATTTTAGAGGATCCAAATCGGTGATAAGCCTATTCCTTAAATTTGTAAATATAATATCATTACGCGTTTTAATGGTTTTGGGTGGCCAACTGTAACAGGGCTGTGACGCATCCATACTTATAGACTCGACAAAGAGCAAGTCGTCGGAGAAAGATGCTGGGCCCAACTTGACTGTTCGAGGGTTTGATCTGATCGACGAGGCCAAGACAACCCTGGAGGCCGCTTGCCCTTCCACCGTCTCCTGCGCCGACATCGTAACATTAGCCACCCGGGACTCGGTGGCCCTCGCCGGTGGACCCAGCTACGACGTCCCTACAGGGAGGCGCGACGGCCTCGTCTCCGATCCCACCCTCGTCAACCTTCCGGGTCCAACCCTTTCTGTCTCGCAGGCTCTGCAATTCTTCACCCCCAAAGGACTTACTCTAGCGGAAATGGTGACCCTTCTGGGTGCTCACACCGTCGGAGTAGCCCACTGCGGCTTCTTTCAAGACTGGTTTTCCAACTTTCAGGGCACCGGAAAACCCGATCCCACGATGGATCCGGCGCTTGTTTCCAAGCTCTTCAAGATCTGCGGAACCAAGTCGAGGCCGCTGAGTACGGACCCGACTGTGTTTCTGGACCAGAACACGTCTTTCGTCGTCGATAACGAGTTCTATAATCAAATTCGGCTGAAGAGAGGGGTGATGCAGATCGATCAGGAGCTTGCATTGGACAAATCTAGTGCGCTGGTTGTGTCCTCTTTTGCCGCAAATGCGGGTGGGTTCCGACGGAGCTTCGCGAATGCGATGGTGAAGATGGGGAGCATTGAGGTTCTTGTGGGGAACGCTGGAGAGATTAGAAAGAATTGTAGGGTTTTCAATCCAACCAGACAAAACAAATCCGGAGCCACGTAACAACTTTATGATGAATTTCGTACATCAAATGAAGAACTGAGTTTTTCAATGAAAGAAATACTCTGTTTTCTTCTATTGTTTTCTTTCTTTTCTTTCTCTGTTTTTCCTTGCATAACAACTTTATGATGAATTTCATACATCAATGAAGAACTGAATTTTTCAATGAAAGAAATACTCTGTTTTCTTCTATTGTTTTCTTTCTTTTCTTTCTTTGTTTTTCCATTACATACTTCTATATATATACATGTATCGTGTGTTGGGATTTTAATCAACAAGCTCCAAGAGGATGTTGAAATAAGCAATCACGAATACGAATAAAGAACAAGTACGAGAAACAATTACACAACAAAAACAAGATGTTTGTGGCTCAGCAAGTGTGCCAATGTCCACGGATGTTGTGAGTTTTCACTATATGAGGCAAAAATATAGAATACAAGAGTATTTTGGCTATTTTCGTGCCTATCACAGATTCACTCTGACAATCTATGCACTGAATACATCACATAACGATATAAGAAGCTCTAGGTTAAAAACAATCTGTTGCGGCGGCGCTCGATGAGCGCCCTATACTAGAAATCTTAGGGCGGTCTGGAGCTCGAGTGCCATGCGAGCACCTTGCGAGCGCCCTATATTAGAAATCTTAGGGCGGTCTGGCACTCGAGTGTCTAGCGAGCACCTTGTGAGTGCTAGCTCCATTCTTGACTACCAACGCTCAAGCGCTTAACGAGCACCGGCTTCTAGAGTATAGGCCCTCGAGTGCCATTGTGACACCCCATTCCCCGGACATGTCAGGACATATGTTACTATAAATAAGGAACATATTCTAGCCGAATGTTCATAAATACATAAGATAACTATTACATCACTAACGGTTCAGAGATTGTTCAAAATACTTAATAAGTACAGTCATCCAAAAAACTTAACAAAAGTTACATCATGTCCGTGGAAAACTTGAACAAAAGATCAAAAAGAGGCGTCCCACGTCTTCAAACTGCATCGTTGGGATCGACTTGCTCCTGCCGCTCTCCCTCTTCTTCACTGAACCCACCTTCCTCAAAGGGTTCCTCATCGTCACCTGTGGCATAAATGCCATGAGCCAGAGCCCAGAAGCAAATTTCCTCAACCGTCTAACAAACTCGCGAAAAAATATTCCACAATACATATCGTATAGCACCCAATGCAAAGTTACAGGCTATTTATCATTTTCAATAGGATGAACATATATAAGAACAAAAGAATGAGTGTGTGATGCAAATGAATGCAATGTAGATGCCCAATCCTAAGCACTTCCAGAACAGTATCATGAATTCCACGCCGGGAATTATAGAGTAGACTTAATGGCTCTTGATCACCTTAACTTATCCTCGCCTCGTTGCGAATAGTAAATTTTCATTGTCGAGCTTTATGCCACAGCTATTTTACTCAATGGCAATGGCTTGGAGACCGACCTTTATCCAATTTTACCCATCCTTATTCCAGGTCGACCAGTCCCACCTTAAGAACAAGGATACTCATTAGGTGTCAACTCAAAGTCTAAATTAAAGCTACTGACGAATCCATGGTGCCTAAACCTCATTTTTATAATCAAAACCTCCAATTCAATATCACATCTAGCAACCAGGGATGTCCTAGATCCACAACCACAGTACAACGATTTCCATGTCACCCAACCTAATCAAAAGATACGAAGCGGACTCCGATAACCCAAGACGAAATGGAGAAATGCTCATGACGTGCAATATGCTTCTCATGTACAATTAATCATTGCATGATACGTAAACATGAAATGGCACATGGTACAACTTGCTAAAGTATTAAGTACAACCGTGTGAAGCATAATCATAACTTAAGCAATATACACTCGAACCATTGGCATGGGTTCATCTTGTTAAAATTATTATTTTCATACACTAATTACTCACAAAGTTCATATAGGATTCACATACTCAAGCCTCATAAGCAACACACCATTCAAACACTTAGCCAATTTTAGGTACAAGTTTTAATTGCTAGTTTTAAGGTTGCGACAGCATTTTGAAATACTTACACATAGATTTAATTTCTAATATTTTAACACCAATTAGATAAAAATATTTTCTATAACTTTTATGTTTATCACTAAAATCAATTCCTAAAGTAAATAGGTCATCTATTTTATTTTAGTAAAAATGGTTTAGCAATTTACAAAGAAAAACATAAGAATTGAGCCTTTGTTGGCCACAATTTTGGGGCATCAATTCAAGGGCTATGGCTCTGATTTTTTTGTGAGATTCTATTTTAAGATATCCCCTACAAATTTCATGTTTTGGTCTAAGGCATGTTATTTGTAAAACGTTTGAGATTTTGGCCAATTTATAAAGACGGTTCAGTCAGCCAAAAAAGGGTCTGCAGAATGTGTTTTTAACAGAGAATATTTAAAGCCTTTGGGGTATCATCCGAGGGTATTTTGGGCTGATGTTTTCTCAGTAATTAGTTTGATATGTCAGCTACAATGTTCATGTTTACGACTTCTTGATTTGGCTTCCAAAAAGTTAGGTTTTGGGTCTCACAAAAATGTGCGACAGAGAGGTCTGTCAGTCACTAAATCTCAACAATGACTTTGGGAAGTGTTTTTACCCATTAAGACTTCATATTGTTAGCTCATTTTTGGTGGACAAAAAGATAAATGTGTCCTCTACAAGTTTTCTGTTTTGACCTAAGCTCGATTCTCATTCTAACTTAAGGTGTTTAGGTCTGCAACTCAGAGTGGTCAAGATCTGACACTCTTTAACAAAAATGATATATCTGGAGTTCTATCCAACGAAATCACTTCAAACCAATTTTTTATGAAAGATAACTCAAAAATATTGATCTGGACACAAAAATCTTCTTAAGACCATTTTTCTACGTTTAGTTATGATTATTTATACTCGGTAGCAAAAAATGAATAAGTCCAAAAAATCAGGCTACTTAGGGTTTTGGTTGCTTAGCTTATATTGTGTGCATTTTTGAGATGTTTTCTTTGCATGCATGTTTTACACTTACATAAATCAAAACTCCAGAATATGTTTAGGCCATAAAACTCAAAAATACACACATACAAATACATACAAGGCTTACTCATACTTGAACAATCCCTAAATCTCTCCCACGACGCATTTTTTACTCACTTGTTTTATCTTCTTAGGGTTTGTTATAGAGATGGATTGAGGGTTATCTTGGGGGAGAATACCAGAGGGTTTGAGAGAGTTGCTTACCTTATTTGATGCTCAAAAAGGTTGAAAAGAAGTGGGACTTGGCTTTAATGTAGTTTCCTTGGATTTTCCTCTCTTTTTCTCCTTCTTTCTTCTTCTTTCTTTCTCTCACTTTGAAGAATGTCTAAGACTACATAATCTGGTCCCTCTGCCTCTATATTGCCGAAATTATGTAGGAGAAGAAGGGGTGTTTGCCTTGCTTATATAAGTAAGGTGGTTGTAGGTTTTAATAATTAATGTTTATGAAAAAATTTTAATTATCTTAATTCTAATTGGTTGCCTGGGGTGGTAATATTCTTTTTAAGAAAATATTTTCAGATTATGGCAGATGGGGTTTCGGCTGGGGTGTTTGGGAAGGCACCAAAGCTGTTTTTTGTATTATTATAGGGTTTATATTATATTTTAGTACCATTTTGTGCAAGAAAATGCATAAAATATTAATTTTATGTATCTTTTTGATATCTAAATCTACTAAAACCTATTATATTAAAGTATTTATAATTAATTTAGTCTTTTCATAATTTATCATAATTTTGATAGCAATTAAACAAATAAGTGTAGGTTTTTAAGTTAAATTAAGCTAGTTTGACTAGAATTGGCTTTTTGACTTATTTATTGTGTAGAGATTTTAAATAATTATTTGTTTGCTTTTATTGAGCTATATTATTATATTATTATATTATATTACTTGTATAAAAAGTATTTGATCAAAATAATACTTAACTTATACATCTTTTTCTCATTTTTAAACTTAAAAAGACAAAAAGTAACTTTTTGAGCACAATTTCCTAGGTGGCCGGCCATGCAAGGGAATTTTGATCATTTTTGTTGTTATTTTATATTTTATTAATTAATTGTGGATTACTATCTAATTTTGGGTGTCCATGTGTCAAATTTTAAATTTTTAGGACTTTTTGCTGTACTAAAGGCAAAATAGTCATTTACCTTAGTTATGGGAATTTTTGATTTTGAATTTAGTATCTTATGTTATTTACTTAATTTAAACTGTTCCGAGACTTTTCTAAGAATTAGGGCTTTGCCTCTGAGTATTTGGTCTCTTTTAGAGTTTCCGAGTCATAATTAGAGTTTCGTATTACTTTGGATTTTTGGGATAATTAGGGTTTTTCTTGTTTATGTAGAGATCTAAATTTTCATTATCTATTCGTTGCTAATACTAGAATTTGGGCTTAGATCGTTCGCGAGTAGTTACAATCCAGACTGTTACAACTAGGATCCGGGTCAGGTTGTTACAATCTAGGTGGTTACTACTAGGGTTTGAACCGGGGTGTCACAATCTGCCCCCTTAAACAAATTTTATCCTCGAAATTTCACGCGAAAGGTTGTAGATGATTACTTGCATCTCTTCTTTTCGAAGTTGTGTCCTTGAGTTGCTCATTATTGAGGGTGTGGACAAGATCGGATTTATACGTTCAACATTTTAGGAAAAACGATTGCTTAATCTTACTAGTTTCTTAAACCGATCACTACGAAATTCTCAATAATCACATTGCATACTTGTGGCACGAGAATTGTTTGTCTAGTGCTAACCTATAAGTATTTGTCTTTCAAGCGTACTCTTTCCTGAGATAATGCAACAAGTCTAACTAACGTATATCTTAGAGTTTGCGGATTTGGGCATACCTCCAATCGTCAACGAATACTCCTTTTTCCCATGTGAAGGCGAGTCTTTTGTCCATTGGTTCTCTTATTGGTTGAGTTGTATCATCCTTCCCGAACTGCTCGTTCTCTTTTTACGAATGTTGTAGTTTCTTCCCCTTGGTAGCGGGCATTTAAACTTCTTAAGTCCAAACTTATTACAATTAAAGTAGATCGTTGAGCTTGTCTCTTATGAACGGCGAACACTCCCTTCATTGCCCTCTGGTTGGTTTGGTTGCACCACCTTTTTCACGCCATTTGTTCCTTACTACAATGAATTTGTTTAATCCTTCTAGTCTTGGTTTGGTTGATGGTGGTTGTAGTTCAATCCTTTTTGCAGTGGGCATTCATACTTTTTATGCATGGGCTTCTGGCACTGATAACAGATTTTTAATTTCGGTGTCCTTTTTCCTAGTTGTCCTCGTTGGTCATCTTGAGGGTAAGGTTTCGAGCATGTGATCTTTTTGTTATTCTG
>JAULJZ010104238.1:0-11780 GCA_032270985.1 Heliamphora pulchella | reverse complement strand
TACATGTATATAGATCCATCCATCAACATGGAGATCAACAAAACATTTTCAAAATATTTTTTTCCATTTTCAACAAACGTTTCATAACCTGAGACATAACCCCGTAGGCGAGCTCCAAACCTCCAAAACATAAAATGTTGAGATTTCAATCAAAACCATCGTTTTCCAACAAAACCACTGTCTTTCACCGTTTTCAAGAAAATCTTTTAAAAACCATCCACCCACAAGTCATATAATGTAATGAACCAAGAAAGGCGAAAAATATGCTTTTTACCCGAAAATCCAAGGTTTAAACATATATATATGATATTTCATGCATTTTCTACCGGTGAAAAAATATACAACTACATATAACACCCTAATATAGCAGTAGGATCTAGAATCCTACCTCGTTGGGTCAAAACCCGACGTCTCGAAAGCCAAGCCTCGACGAAACGAAATTTTGTCCGGATATATGCGAAGCCCGCAGTACCAACATCAAGGATCCGCTGTCCGAACGCTGAAAATCGAGCCCCGAGCCCATCAAAACTTAGAGAGAAGGCAGAGACATGAGAGAGAGAAACCAGATCTGAAATCAAAAATATCCAAAATATCTTCCAATGCTTGATATTTATAGAAAAACGCCACATCACACAGGTCAGTCGACTGGACCCCCAATGCAGTCGACTGAAAAACCTTATGGAAAACCAAAACCTCGCACCGCCTTAAGTCCAGTGGACTGGACCCTCCTGGTCAGTCGATTGAACCACCAAAAACCCCACTCAGTCGACTGAAATTCTCACTGGAATTTTCTCAACTTGTTTTCTACTACAGAACAGGTTTTATAGCCTAAACACTTATCAAACAAACCTCTTTGGAACCCAAACAAGCGTAAAACTCATACGCACATGCCGTTCTATTCTGAAGAAACAAAACCCCAACATACCGAGATCAAAGGTTAACTCAAACTCTATTAACACTTAAATTATTTTCAAAATAAACTGGGTCAGGGTCTCACATATAGTGTGGGAGTGAACTCAACCACAAAACCCAAAATAGTTTTCCATCCAAAACCCACAAGTTTCCCATCGGACCAACACAAGTCTCCCAAAACGGTTTTATTTCATAAAACTCCTGTTTCAATCCTTAAAATCATGTGTTGCAGGTAATGCAAATAAACCACCACAGTTAAGGAAAACAGTAATCAAACATTGTTCCCTCACGGAATGTATCATCGTGGAAAAAGAAGAAGAATATGATCCTTTGTACCGACTCTATCACAAGGGCACAGAGGTAACAACTATAGATTCCTGTCCATTACCCTAGACCCCAGCCATTCAAGACTTGCTAGGTAATGACAAGTTCTATACGGAGCACCATAACGAACCACTTAATTTACGGGCGACAACCCGAGGGAACTAAGCACCCAACTATCTCAATTTACGGGGACTAACCCGAAGGACCTGAGTACCTACACTGCGCACGTTTTCGAACTTATACCGATGGTAACTCGTGCCAAATACACGTCATCCCGGTACATCTAGATAATTTTCTAAAAACATTACCGTAGCTCAACTACGAAAACATCATCTCAAAAATAATACATAATACATGTATATAGACCCATCTATCAATATGGAGATCGAACAAAATATTTTCAGAATATTTTTTCCCATTTTTAACAAAATATTTCAAAAATGAGACTCAACCCCAAGGGTTAGCTCCAAATCTCGAAAACACCAAGTGTTGAGGTTTTTTTTATCAAAAACCAGCATTTTCCACGAAATCACCGTTTTCAAAACCACCTTTTGAAAACCATACATCCACATGTCATATACGATAATAAATCAAGAAAAGAAAAAACATGCTTTTTACCCGTAAAACAAGGTTTAAACACAAATATGACATTTCATGCATTTTCTACCCGGTGAAAACATATATAATTACATAAAACATACTTATACAGCAGTAGGGTCTAGAATTCTACCTCGTTGGGTCTAAACCCGACGCCTAAAAAATTAAACCTTGTCGAAACGAGAATCTGATCGGATGAGCACGAAGCTATCAGCTTAGATAGCAAGGATCTACAAGTTGATCGTCGAAAACTAGGCTCGGGGCACTCACTTATGTAGAGAGAAGGCAGAGGGAATGGAAAAATAAGCTTTTCCAAACATTCCAGCCCCTGGAACTACTTATTAGCTCGGTCAAAAAGCAGTTTAGTCTATTGAAGAGGCCACTTCAGTCGACTGAAGCTCCTCAAAAAACATGAACCGCCACAATTCAGTCGACCGAACCCTTCGGTCTAGTCGACCGAACTCAAGAAAAATAGTTCAGTCGACCGAACATAGCAGCCTAGTCGACCGAACTCCCTACTATTTTTGGTCTCGGGTTTTGTGTTCTAAGGACAACCAAACAAGCCTAAATCAGGTCAGAGAAAGCGTAAAACACATCTACATACTGTTCTACAACTCCAAAACATAAACCATGCATTGATGATATATAACATGAAGAAAACACGTCATCATTTATAATCAAAATAAAACGGTATAGGGTCTCACAAATACCGAGCTTGGATCACTTCCCGAAGATTGAATTGAGGCACCATTCCACTTGTTTTCATCATCGGAATTGCCTAAGATTGGGCGGGGTCAAATTAGAGTGTTTACAAGGGGTCTTTTATTTGTGTATATTTATTTTGTTTCCTTTGTGTGTGTTTATTTTAGGTGATTTTTAACTTCGTGTGTGTTATTTCCAAGAAATGTTTTATTAACAAAATAACTTTCCTAAAAAAAATAAATTTTTAAACACTTTTTGTATGTGTTTTTCTAAAAAAGAATCTTCGGTGTTTTTCAAAAATTCTTCAAAAAAATCCTGTGTTTAGAAATAATTTTAAATTTGCTTATTTTTCTTCAAACAAAAAAAATAATAATTTGTGTATTTTTTACTTAATCCTTATCCTTTTGAGGTTTTCTCTCCGGATAAATTTAATTTTAAGCCGTGACTTGGCTTTTAATTATTTTT
Organism: Heliamphora pulchella; assembly: GCA_032270985.1. Taxonomy (NCBI): domain Eukaryota; kingdom Viridiplantae; phylum Streptophyta; class Magnoliopsida; order Ericales; family Sarraceniaceae; genus Heliamphora; species Heliamphora pulchella. The sequence continues at coordinate 8,780 of JAULJZ010104238.1, read as the reverse complement.
TTATCTCGTGCTCCGTCCTGAATTTTTAGGTCTTGACTCGACCTATTAATTCGTGGTCTCTTCTTCTGATAAATCTAATTTTAAGTCATGACTTGACTTTTAATTATTTTTATCCCGTGTTTCATTATGAATTTTTAGGTCTTGACTTGACCTATTAATTCATGATTTCTCCTCTCGATAAATTTAGTTTTAAACCGTTACTTCGTTTTGAATTATTTTTATCCCACTTCTGTCCCGAATTTTTAGGTCTCAACTCGATCTATTAATTCGTGGTTTTCTCCAATGAGGATGATTTTAAAGTCTTGACTCGGTTTTTTAGTTATCTTTATCCCTTTATCATTTCGAATTGCTTGGTCTTGACTCGACCGATCAATTTGTTGTTGCCTTCCCGGTTAAGATAATTTATAAGATCTTGACTCGATCCTCTTGATTATCTTATCCCCAGTTGGGTTCTTAAATCTTGATCTTTGATTGTTTGTGCTCTCTTGAGATCTTGACTTGATCTTTAAGAATTATTCGATCATACCAACATCTACATCATGTAAGCATCTGCTCATGTTAGCATACGCATCATGTTTCTTATATTGCATCCCTGCATTTTGTCCCAAGAACTACGTTTTGGTCTGATCCCCAGCAAAGGGGTACGTAGGCAGCTCGATGAAAATTCGACTACGACCAACAGAACCTTTTGCATGCTTGTGTGTTTGTAGCCTAAGATTGACAGCTCGGTCAAACGGCTGTTGTCTCTGGATCTTTGATATAACTTGCATCACACGTTGCTATGCAATTTATATCAAAGAGGGGCAACTATTGACATCCCAATTTGACCCCGCCCAATCTTAGGTGAATTCGATGATGAAAACAGTTGGAATGGTGCCTCAATACCATTCTCGAAAAGTGATCCAAGCTCGGTATTTGAACCCAATCATCAAAACCTTCAAACCAATGAAATCTTTTTGAACTACCAACTCCAAAATGGCGACTGCCAATAGAACTTTTTGGAAACTTTCACTTTTTGTGGCGACCACCATATTCATTGTGGCGACCGCCAATAGAAGCTCTTAGAGCCTTTCAAACATGGCGACCGCCAACTCATAACCTAGCGACCGCCAACTCCAAATGGCCTGGCGTGTCGTAAAACGTGTCAGCATCTCATTGGTTGAAGAATTCTATTAATACCGTACCTCAGGGTACGTTTTCAGGACAGAATTTAAGAGAGAAGTTTAGAGAGAGAAGCTCTGCCTAGTCGCCGAGCAATCTCGAGCCTCGACGCCGAAGTCCTACCGAAGTACCGAGAGTCGAGTCTCCGATACCGAGTTCTGAAACCTTAGCTTGGATCATCGCCCGAGAACCGAATCGCCCATCACCACTCCCTAACTTGAGGATTCTTTAGCGATTCAGGTACATTGTTTAGATCCCCGATCTTTCTAAACTCCATTTTCCTCTTTTTGGAGTGATCGGGTTAGATTTTAATTTCAATTCGCATATCTCTTTCATATTATGTAGTTAATCTTGTTTATCATTTAATTTGCTTCATGTAATTTGGTTACTTTCATTAATTTCTTAGTTCCCACATTTCACACTTAGCACATTGTTACTTTTTTGTTAATTCATTAATTAGTACTAATATATTTTGACAACTACAACTTATTAATGTTGTTAGTTGTCATAAAAATGCACTTATATTTATGTGTATATAGTTTTCAATACTACATTCACATTTGAATTAAATAGTTGTATTTAGTTTTTTTTTTCTTAGTGTTAGTATAATGTACCTTTCCTAGTATTTATTTTCTTTTCTTTTTCTTTTCTTTTAGCATTAATTTAATATTATTTTCTTGCAATTATTTTTTTTTTGCTTTATTATTAGCTTTATTCTCCTTGTATTGTAACATTTTATTTTATTTTATTTTATTAAACTCAAAAATCACAAAAAAATCTTTTAAGTTAGTTTTCTCCTTTAAATAGTAGTATAATTTTTTCTGTTAATAATAATTGAAACTCACTTGTTCATTTCCTTTCTTTTATTTTTCTTTTGTCGCTTTTAAAATATAAAATGCAAATAGTTGGATTTTCCTTTGTTAGTATAGTATTTTCTAACCTCTTTTTATTTTAGTATAATTTTTTTTGTAAATTTTTCTTTTTAATATAAGATTTTTATAAATCTTTTGTTTAGTATTTCATTTTTTTTATTAAATATTTATCATGTTAATGCTAATCTAGTTTGTTTTGATAACATGCATGCTTTTTATTTACTTTGAACTTGTGTTTAGGTTATGTTGTTGGCAATTCATGTTTAAGTAATTTTAAAAACTTTTAGCATATTTTTGTTCTTTTATTTGAATCATGCTAGTTTAGGTTGTTTTAAAAATATTGCATGTAGGTGTACTCCATGTATCCTTTAGTTAGAAATGGCATGCCGTAAAACTTAGAATTTTTTTTTTTGATATTTGTTTTATTTGGCATTTTATATACGTATGTTATGTATTTTTTCGTATTTGATTTTGAATGTTCCCTCTTTGCCTCTATTTTCTTTATTTACATGCATTTTAAAATCTTATTAAAGAACCAATGATGATTAATAGAGGTCAACCTTACGGTTGGGCAAACAGGGTGCCTAATATCTTCTCTGATTCGTACCTTAGTCCCCGAACCCTTTTTCTCTAGTTAAACGTTTTAAAGATTAGTAGCCACTTTTGTTTTTCTTGGTTTTTCTCAAAAACCAAGTGGCGACTCTATGTTCAACATAAGGAGATTTTCAAAATTTGATTTCCATGGTATTAAAATATTTTTCAAACATCTTTTGAACTCCTCATTTTTGATCATTTTCAAAACCCCAAAATTCTGGCGCCACATGGTCCTTCGGTGAAACCCCAAAAAAGTGGATGTTAACTCTGGTTAACAGTGCATTAGTTGGGAGTGCAATCCTTCGGTGAAAGCCTAAAAATGTGGATGTTAACTCTGGTTGATATTGCATTAGTTGGGACTGCGGTCCTTTGGTGAAAGCCCAAGAAGGTTGATGTTAACTCTGGTTAATAGTGCATTAGTTGGGGCTGCGATCCTTTGGTGGAAGCCCGAGAAGATGGTTGGGTAAACGTTAGCTCTGGTTAACGCTGCATGTGTGTGTGGGGTATTTGAAGGATGGGAAAGAGATCCTGATGATGCATGTGTTACGTGTGTGCGTGTGTGACGCGGGTTTCATGTGTAATGTGAGTTGTGTGGGTCGCATATGGGGTATGTGACGTTGTTATGTGCTATAGAACTGTTTTTTTTTTAGGCTCGTGTGAGTCGAACTATCCATATCTTTTCGGAACAGTATGTTTAGCTTTTATTACATGTTTGTCTAGTTTCTGCTGAGCTTTACCTCACGGTGTGAGATTTGAAATATTTTTCAGGTGCTTATGTTCACGCAGGTTGATCTAGAGGAGCCGGTGGGGCGGAAGAACTGTAGTCTTCTTTTTGTCTCTTTTTGGATCATGTATGATTTTACATGTTATTGGTTCTAGAACATTGTGCTGTAAGCCTGTTGGCACTTATATTTAATGCATGTTTACCTTTTTATCTTGAGAGTAAACATCAGGTTGGGTGTTGTTTATGGATGTTTCGGGTGACCCGGAGTTTGGGGCGTGACAAGACTCCTTGCCTCCTTCAAGTTATTCTATTCACGTAAGGCTCTGGATTCAAAGACATTCTTATCTCCTTTTTATATTGAAACCATCATGATTCGTTATGAGATTTTTATATAATTTAGCTTACGGATAGAGTTTAGTTGGATTTATTCTCATTTGGAGATTAATGTAGTTATAATGAAATGGTAAATGTTATTCCTTAGATTGTTGAGCTATGATTGGGAATTGAGATCCAGACTAAGCCTGAGTATATTGTTGTTTAGTTTGGCAGGTTTTCAAAAAATTTAGAATAGTTCAAAAAATAGAGAAAATTCTACCGAAATTTTAAATTATTACACTCAGAATATATTCTGAAGTTTTTGGAAATGAAAATATTTTTAAGCTAAGATCAAAAGTCTTTCTTTAAAGGAGGTTCGAACCCAAAATTGCATTTTTTTATAGAGCGGTTCTATCAGTTATTAGGTAAAATTTGGGGTTATCACGTGGAGTTCACGTGCCTCGGAGTTGGTGGCGTGACAAAATGGTATCAGAGCTCTAGGTTCGAATATCTACGAACTGTGAGTGATGATGATCTTTGTGTATGATTTGTTTGATGATTATAAGCACCACTATACGGCATGAATTGTGTGCTTGCATGAGTTTGCGAATGAATTATCTTGTGCGTGATATGTGTTTATATGAGTATAGAGATTGAATCTTGGGAGTAATGTGACTTGTCTTGGGAGTAATGTGACTTGAAATAGAAAAGCATTTGGCCGATGTTCTTCCTATAAGAAATCTAGATTAGTTACCTGAATTGGTGTGTCATTCCAAACGGTTCTCCTCGGTATGTGTGTGCATGATAGTATGTTGTGTTTGATTACAATTAAAATGTTTGTATGATTCTTGAATGTTAAAGGAGAGAGAGAGCACGAATGCTCTTAAGAGGTAAAAGGTTAAATTGAATTATAGGAGGTTTATAATTTCTTTGCTTAGAAATTGTGATCTTGAGACTAGAGTAAGGCTGTGGTTGATGTCACGCCCCAAACTTTGGGTCACGCAAAAAGCCCACAAACAACCACCAAAATCGCCCAACACAACGGATGAAAAACTATAAAGTTAAGATGAGGCTAAAATTTTTGTAAAACGTAATACTGATGGTTTGTTTGATTTAAAAGAGTAGCCCAAAGGACTATGATTAAGACCCCAAAAGCCAAACCTTTTTAAAACAAAATACATATTTGGGTAAGAAAATCTATTCTTTTTAAAAGAAGCATAGGCCGTTCTAAAGTCTCCCTCGAAGCACAAGACTTTGAATGAAGCATAAACCATTTGAAAACCCTTTTTGTAAATCATTTAACCAAGCCACAAAAAGCCTAGTAAGAAATTACGAAAAACAACAACCAACCCATGGTTCTCTCAAAAATAATAAATCATGCATACATCGACCCACGGCCATAAGAAATACACATAATTTACAACATGTTACATCAAAACATGAAACATATATACAATGTATAAACTACCTAACAAAGACAAAATAAAAGTCTTGTCATCAGCCACCTCTGGGCATCTCAAGGTCAACCTACAGGACCACGTTCACCTGAAAAAGTTTTTACAACAAAATCCCACACCATGAGTCGAAATCCAATAGAAGCAAACTATAAAGCCGTAAAGTAGGATATGCAATATATAGTATATAGTTAACTCAACCACATGAGCCAAAAAGATTTTTCATCCCAAAACTACAAGTTTTCCATCAAGCTAACACGAGCCTAAAAATTTTTTTACTTCATAAAACTCCACATTTCCATTCTTAAAACCATGCATATCAACAATGCAGATAACGTTTCACAGTTAAGAAAAAATAGTAACAAAAAAGTGTTCTACATTCGGGTCACACAACCAAGGAAAATAAGATAAAATGATTCCTATGTACCGATTTTGTCAACTCAAGACAAAGGCAACAACTATATACTCCTGCCCATTACCCTAGTCCTGAACCACTTAAAGCCTGCTAGATAATGACAAGTTTTATACGAAGTTACAACAACGCAGTCACACACGGGGGCAACCGGCTCTTTACGAACTAAACCTGAGGGAGGAAGCACCCACCATGCTCTTTACGGATTACCACGACTGAGGGAAGAAGCATCCAAACCAAACACTGCCACAGCACATCTATGCATCATTTAAAAACCAGTACATAGCTCAATTACGAAAAACCCGTAAAATAGTTATACATCAACATGTATAAAAAGATCTAAATCCATCAACCATGGAGATCAATATCATTTAAAACAATTTCCATCAAAACATTTTTAAAGCCGAGACTCAACCCCGAGGGTTAGCTCCAAACCTCCAAAAAACACGTTTTCAAGAGTTTCATAAAACCTCCATTTTCAAAATCACCTTTTTGAAAACTATGAACATCCACAAGTTCAATATCATGTAATAAATCAAGAAAAAAAAAGTGCAAACATACTTTTTATCCAAATAAACATGGTTTAAACATAAAATATGACATTCTAGTAAATCAAGGGCTCTTAAAACTCACCCCAATCTCAAAACTCTTCTTCTCACACAAAAGAAGAAAATGGTCGACACCAACAGAAAAAGTATTAACACAAATAGAAAAGGTGTCGACACAAACAACGGAGGTGTCGACACAAACAGAAAAGCTGTCAATCCAAACAGCGAAGGTGTTGACACAAATAGCGAATGTGTCGACACAAACAGCAACAGAATACATAACACCAACAGAAGAAAAATGTGTCAACAAAAACAGAAAATGTGTCGACACCAACAGCAAAAGGTGTCAACACAAACAGCAGATGTGTCAACACAAAAGAACAGAGAGTTTCAACATAAACAGCCACTGAAGTGTCAAACACAGACAACATGAAAAGGGTCGACACTAACTGAAAAGTGTCAATACAAACAGTAGAGGTGTCGACACAAACAGAAAATGTGTTAACACAAAAAGCAAAATTTTTAAATTACTGAACAGGCTACTGGGTGATGGCAGAAAGCAAACTCTAGCAACGGAAAAAGCTTCTCAGCCCCAAATTAAACCAACCAAACACCCCATTTTCAACCCATGGACATACACAAGCCCAAAACAACAAGAAAACACTAAAAAGAAAGCCTTAAAATCCCTTTTCATCCAACCGAAATCAACTAAAAGCGATTTTGAACCAAAATCCAACTTTTTGAAACATAAACTAACTTTTCATATATTTTTAAAAGGTAAAAACACATATAATTGCACATAGCACCCTTTAAAGACAAGATAGTTTAGGATCCTATCTCGTTAAGTTAAAAACTCGACGTCTCGAACTTCGTAAAAAATGAACTTTGTCAAAACAAAATTTTATCCTGATGAACGCATAGCCCTCGACAAGGATATTAAGGATCCACTACCCGAACGCCAGAAATCGAGCCCGAACCCATAAGAAAACTAGAGACAAGGCAGAGGTTTTTGTTTGGAAAAGAAAACTTAGCTTGTATGTCACGCCCCAAATTTCGGGTCATATGAAACACTCATAAACAACCAAGATAGCACCCGACCCGAGAATACACTCTCAAAATAAACCATGCATGCATTGTATATAATCGCCAAACGGCTTACATTACACGGTGCCAACGCCATAAAACATGTTACAGCATACATGTTAAAACTAGCAAAAAGGAAAACTATAGCTCTCCACCCCTTCCAGCAACCCTGGACTAACCTGCGCGACCAGTACCTGAAAAATATTTCAAATCCCACACCGTGAGCCAAAGCTCAGCAGAAACTGGACAGCACATGCAATATAAGCTAAACATGCTAGGAAAAATGAGGTGCAGTTTTAGACTCTCTTTCAAGCCTTAAAAGTGTTTGAAAACAGTTTTAGATCCCAACTCATTAGAGCTAGGAAACAGTTCGATAACACGACTCGCACGAGTCCCAATGATAACAGATATATATGCAACACATGAATACATATCTAAATCGGATCACAAACCCCGATAACTACTCATGCAATCCATACACTACGCCGAACACACTATAAGCAACACACCCAACACATATCTCTCCAGGACCTCGTCTCCGTCCTTCAGAGTCACACGCACTGTCTTTAGGATCACGTTCCATCCTTGAAACTATGTAGATCATCCTAACAGATATCACTACTAAAAAAAGGGGCTTTTCCATCGGGCGCATTCCGTCGCAAAAGGTCAGTTAGCTGTCGCAAAAGAGTATTTGCGTCGGGTTTGCATCGGCAACTAAGGGTAGTACATAGTGGTGTCGCAAAAAAATATTTGCATCGAAAATTACCGTCTCAAATAAATTTGCGTCGGCAAAAATGACTTTTCGAGACGGATGAATAAACGTCGCAAAAAACATTAAAAAATAATTTTTTTGCTGCAGCTGCTAAGCCCGTCGCTAAAAGTACTCTTTTGCGTCAGTAAACTCCCGTCTCAAAAAAAGATATTACGTCAGAGAAAAAGCCGTAGCAAAAGATATCTAATTGAGACGAATAGTATGCCGTCTCAAAAGGTGTCAATTGCGATGAATTAAATGTCGTCTCAAAAGATATCAATTGCGATAAATAATATACCGTCTCAAAAGGTATCAATTGAGACGAATAATATGTCGTCACTAGAAGTATTATTTGCTGCAAACGTATGCCATCGCTAAAAGTATTATTCGCGACATAAAAATACAACTCCAAAGGTTCTATTTTCGTCGGTAATTAAACCGTCTAAAAAAGATTCAATTTCACCTGCTACATTTTTTGTCTATCAAAATATAAAAAAATAAGCATTTACAGTTTAAAATCATAAACATCCATTAATACAAAATAATATCAAAAAATATATAAATACTTCATCCATTCTTAAGCCAAATAAAATGTTACCATTACATCTATCTATTTAATTTATCCAACCAAATATTATTACATCCAAAACAATTCAATTAACAATAAGTTTATCACAACAAAAATAAAACCAAAATGAAAAGTTCAACAACTAACGTATCATGAGTTAATTTGATATGATTATCCCCTTTAGCCGCTTCACAAATCTTTCCTTTAACTGCTTCATAAGCTAGTCTTTTTCAAACACCTGAAAAATAAAAAATTTAATATCAAATTCATGAAGTCAAAAATTTATATAAAATTACAT
>JAULJZ010104207.1:0-11782 GCA_032270985.1 Heliamphora pulchella | reverse complement strand
AACCTAGTTGAATCATCAACCTATTGTAACTCGTCTTCTTATCGAATCTTTGTGCACCAACTCCGTGCTCACATACCAATAATATTGATTAAAAGAAAACCTTACAAAACCTAGTTGAATCATCAACCTATTGTAACTCGTCTTCTTATCGAATCTTTGTGCACCAACTCCGTGCTCACATACCAATAATATTGATTAAAAGAAAACCTTACAAAACCTAGTTGAATCATCAACCTATTGTAACTCGTCTTCTTATCGAATCTTTGTGCACCAACTCCGTGCTCACATACCGTTGGAATCCTTTTACGGACTTCTTCACTTGAGAATCATCTCAAGTATTGGATGTGTTGTTGATCTTGATGATTTAAATGATGATTTTGAACGTTTCAGGATTGCATAGTTTCGTCAAGTCTAAGAAAAAACCTCAAAAATCTCCTATGACACTCAGCTTTACAAAATAGCCTTAAAGCCTCACCAAACCTAATTACCTAAAAACAACTATGTATAAAAAGACTGTTAACCCTAACAAAATTGTAAAGGTTGCCCGAGATAGACCGCTCGAGCAGTCAAGCCAAAATGCTGCCAAACTTCGTTATGCTACCAAACGTTGTTAAGTCATCACATGCTCACATCTGCACATATGAACAAAACTTTCCAAGACCAAAGTGCATCGAGGACTTTGAAGTTAAAATCATTACACTAAGAGATTAAGTTGTCACAAATTTGCCAAAATAAAGTTCAAACACAACGTTAAAAAAAAAATCCTAACAATCACTCATTTTGACAATTCTGTGACAAACCCAACAACATGGCTCAGAAATATCCCATAAAACAAAAACAATCAATATCCATATCCATGAGCACAAACAAATATATCAATATATCCCATATTCAATATCCACCTATCCATAGTCAATATTCACCAAAAATCAATGTCCAACAAAAGTGTGCAGGTGTGTGCAAGTATATCATCCATGTGTGCAAGTATATCCATGTGTGTGCAAAAAATACTCCCCCTTTTAGCACTGAATTGGCAACCCTAAGGGGGAAGGGAACAATCAAATCCCAAAAAAAAATGAACCAAAGTCCCAAAAAGAGTAGAAGAACCATCCAAAATATGAAGAAACACCTAACCAAAAGAACATCACAACTAAATAACTGAGAAGGGGGAAGCTACGAACAAACAAAAGACATGAACTCTTGATGTTCCTTCCAAACATCATGTTGGTGCTAGATGAGATCTCGAACGTTCACCCGCAGTAAGCAAACTTCTTCTTCTAGACATCAAGAAGAATGATGATAAGAAGACCAATGCCAAGAAGTGGAAAAGTGGCCAGAAGGCCAAGCCAAAGTCAAATGAAAAACAAAGCAAGGGAAAAGTTAACAGTGACTGCTTCATATGCAATGGTTCCCATCGTGCCAAAGACTGTCCAAAGCAAGAGAAGCTAAATGCTTTGGTTGCTGAGGAGGAAAAGAGTGATAATTCAGACTCAAGTGATCCCACTCGAGTCAATCCTATGTAATTACTAAATGCCCTACATGTAAAAAAGAACTTTTCGTCAACAAGTTTTCTTTATATTGAATCATATGTGAATGATCATACAGTGTTGGCCATAGTCAACACTAGCATGACGCACAACTTCATTAATGAGCGCATGGTACAGTCCCCTTGGTTTAAAAGTTGTCAAGAACCCAAGCAAGACCAAGATAGTAAATTCTAGTGCATTGCCTGTATGTGGCATGGCGTACAGTTTGCAACTACGAATGGGAAACTATGCCAAGAAAGTGAATCTGATGGTAGTCCCTTTAAACAACTTCGACAATAATCCTTGGTATTGATTTATTTGGGGCTGCAAAAGTGGCACTGATGCCACATCTTAGTGGATTGCTGATTCATGGTGATAAACAACCATGTTTTGTGCCAGGCTACAACCAAACAAACATAGAGAAGATCACAAAGAGGAAAAAAGAGGCACTGTTAGTTATTTAAGTACATAATGGGCTGAAGAAATGTGCCGAGACCTATCATGCAGCATTGGTAGAGATCAAGCTATATCTTTCAATTGAAGTGCCTAGTGAAGTTGCTGACTTATTGTAAGACTTTACAGATGTGATGCCACTGGAGTTGTCTAAGTCTCTCCCTCCTAAACGTGTTACCGATCACAAAATCGAGTTGGTTCCTAGTGCGAAACCTCCAGCCAAAGCATCATACAAAATGTCCTCGATGGAACTTGCTGAGTTGCGAAAACAATTGACGGAGTAGTTAGATGCAAGTCTAATCCAACCATTGAAAGCCTCATACGGTGCCCCTATGTTGTTCTAGAAGGAGCAAAACGGGTCTTTACGAATGTGCGTCGATTATCGCGCTCTGAATAAGGTAACGATCAAGAACAAATATCTTATCTCATTGGTGGTTGATTTGTTTGATCGTCTGTGTAAAGCCTCTTACTTCATTAAGCTGGACCTACGCTTGGGTTATTGGCAAGTGCGGATTACCGAAGAGATGAGCCAAAGACCACTTGCATAACTCAATACAGTTCTTTCAAGTTTCTTGTTATGCCATTTGGTCTTACCAATGGTCCTGCTACATTCTGCAACTTAATGAATGATATTTTTTATGATTATATCGATCGGTATGCTGTTGTTTATCTTGATGACATTGTCATCTATAGTAAATCCTTAGAGGATCATTTGACCCATTTGAAACTTGTACTTTCCCGACTAAGGGAAAATAGACTTTCTGTCAAAAAGGAAAAATGTGAATTTGCCCAACAGGAGATCAAATTCTTAGATCACGTAGTTAGCAAGGGCTTAATGAAAATGCGCAAACGGAAAGTGTAGGTTATTTTGGATTGGTCTCCACTCATGAAGGTCCTTGAGCTTAAATATTTTCTTTGTTAGGCTAACTACTATCGAAACTTCATATAGGGCTATTCGAATAAAGCTTCAACCCTTGCAGATTTATTGAAGAAAGATCACTAGTGGCAGTGGGGTGCAAACTGTCAATATGTTTTTGAGAAGATAAAAGCCATTGTCGCAAGTGAGCTTGTTTTGCGGTTGTCAGATTTCGAGTTGCCTTTTGAAGTGCTTACAAACGCCTCAGACAAAGCCATTGGAGGGGTACTGGTGCAAGAGGGATATCATGTTGCTTTTGAAAGCAGAAAATTGAATGATGCTAAGAAGAAGTATTCTGCCCATAAGAATGAGATGACGATGATTGTGCATTGCCTTCAAATTTGGCGCGTTTATTTGTTGGGAACAAAGTTCACAGTCATAACCGATAATGTGCCAAATATATTCTTTAAAGTGCAAAAGAAGTTATCCCCAAGGCAAACTTGTTGGCAAGAATTCCTAGAGGAATACATTTTTGTGTGAGTACACAAACTTGGTCGGCACAACCAGATTGTTGATGCCTTAAGTCAGAAAGGGGTCGACTCCTATGTTGTTGCGATTTTCCAAATTGAGACAAACTTCATGGAACGAGTTGTCAAACATGTTTCCAAGGATGCTGAATATCAAAGACTTGTGCAGCAGTTCAATGAGGGAATAGTCCGACAGTATTGGCTCGAAAACAATCTAATTCATGCCAAAGGAGATTGACTATATGTTCTTAACAGCGGGGGACTGAAATTGGAACTACTCAGAGAGACATTTGACCCCTGTTGAGCTGCTAACCTGAGTAGGCAGTGCATGCTTGCATTATTATCCAAAATATTTTATTGGTCAAAGATGGAGGACGATGTAGAAACTTATGTCAAGACCTGCTTGGTGTGTCAATAAGACAAGACATAGCGTAAGAGGGAAGCGGGCTTGCTGCAACCTCTGCCGATTGCTGAGAAGCCTTAGAGTTTGGTGTCCATGGACTTTATTTTGTGTATGCCTAAGGTCAACGGTATGTGTTCTGTTATGATTGTTATTGATCGTTTTTCTAAGTATGTTGAGTTTATCCTTGCGCCACATGTATATCCTGCTGAATTATTTTATAAGCATGCGGTAAAATATTTCAATTTGCCCGAAAACATTGTGAGTGATAGGGACACTCGTTTCACTAGTCCATTTTGGACGGTGCTATTCAACTTGATGGATTCCGAGTTGATGTTCTCCACTACCAATCATTCTTGCGGCGTTACGTGACAGCTAGTCAGAAGAATTAGTTGGGATTGTGGTCAGTGCTTAGTTGTGTTACAACTTACATCGATCATCAACCACTGGCATGATCCATTTTGAGTTGGCTATAGGCCACCAGACCCTCACTCCCCATAAGGTGGCTAGGACGAAGACAGGAGGGCATTGTCCTGTAGGGTACCAATTCGCTCGAGCCAAGCAAGATTTACTTAAATGAAGCGCGGGACAGCTTGTCAAAGGCAAGAAGGAGAATGAAGAAGTATGCTGGCAAAGGAAGAAGCTTAATGGAATTCTAAATTGGGGATAAAGTTACGCTAAAATTTATACCCCAGATTTAGAATAAGAATAGCAGCAAAATTGGGCATCGTGGCTTGATTTCGAGATTTGATGGTCCATTTGAAATCATGAAAAAGGTGGGGAATGTTGCATATAGATTAAAGCTTCAAGAACGATTGAAAGTCTATCCAACCTTCCATGTCAGTTTTCTAAAATCGTTTCAAGAAGACTTGGTGAATATGGCAACGAAGCAAGCTCGGAGGGCACCTCTCGTGGTCAAGAAACATTTTGAGCGGGATGTTGAGAAGATTTTGGTTCACCGAACAGGGGGCTAAAGTAAGAAAAACAGGCGGACTTACTATTTGGTCAAGTGGAAGGGTTTACCAGACACCGAGGCAAGCTGGAAAAATGATGTGACATTGTGGCAGTTCGAGAATCAAATAGAGCAATACCTACAAACCCTATCGATGAGGATGTCGGCTTCTTCTGGTGGAGGTGATTTGTTAACACTATGACATGTGGGTATTCCGAGTGGCATGCGGTGGCACCTTGCACCCTTGTTAATCCTTGGCGGCATGAGAAGGACATGCCTTATCAAGTGAGGTAGTTATGTGGCAATTAGTTTGTCACCCAACCCTTAGACAAAACAATGTAATACTTAACACGTGAAGGCATAATTCTCGACGCATGGATACAGGTAATTCGTATGGCTTGTGGGTCAAGACAAGCAGTTAGCACGGTGGGCCTATGGCAAACATGAGTTGGCACTAGCACGGGATAGGTAGCTGAGACTACTTCAGCAGACAGTCCTAGTGGTGGGGAACACATGGGGCATATCTTGCACATGATAGGGCAGTTATAACTGCTAACCCATGGCTGTACATGGTCAGCCTCATGCGCCAGTACAGCATGGGCAGGTAACTCTTGAGAGCAAGACTTGGTCAATATGCCAACACAATGTGGCATATTCCAGGCATATCCTGGGCGGTTATTGGTCGTTCCAAGAGTTATTTGCTGAAGACCCTCTGCACATGACAAGTGTTAAATGGTAGTTACTTGCTGCAGAGAGTGGAGGCCTAGAAATTGGGGATGTCAACTGCAAATAACTACTTGAAACTGCATTTTGCCCATAAATAGGCATGGCCTGACTACTCTTTCCATAGAGAAAAGTGGCGTGAATAAAGCGTATCCTTTTATATTTTACTTAGTGTAATAATCAAATGTTGATATTTGATCTTGTAATTTCGAGTGCCTATATACAGTTCATTTGTGCGTGTACGTGTGCGTGTGCGTTTTTCAGCGTTCTTGGCTGAGATTAAGTGCTGCTGCAACTTAGTGCTATCACAGACAAATTCGTGGTTGAAATTTTGACCATGTGACAATGAGCATCATAAATACCTCGGGTTCCTGCAATGGTTGGTCGATCGAAAAGGAAATATTCAAAAATATTAAGGAAAGAGTATGGAATGCGGTATAAAGATGGAAGGATAAGTTAATCCCTTAAGCTTAAGGAAGATTTTCATTAAGGTTGTGGCCCAAGCTATATCAACCTATGTTATGTCAGTCTTTAAAATTTCAAATCCTCTCAACAATGAAATTTCATCACTGATGGCGAAGTATTGGTGGGAATGGTCAGAAAACTCCAAGAGGTCCATTGCAAGAATTGGGAGAGTTTGTGCAAGAGTAAAGGTAGAGAGGGTATGGGGTTTAGGAATTTTAATGTTTTTAACCTAGCCCTTTTTGCTAAGCAAGGATGGAGGATTATAATGAATCTGTCGACATTGTTAAGTCGCATTCTCAAAGCCAAATATTTCCCAAACACAGACTTCTTAAAGGCAAACCAAAGATACAGTTCGTCTTTCACATGGAGAAGTATTTTGGAAGGACGAGAGATGCTGCTTAAAGGACTACAATAGAGAGTAGGCAACAGAGAAAAAACTCGCATTTGGGGAGATAAGTGGATTCCTAGATCCCATTCTTTCATAGTAGCCAGCCCCAAGCAGAATGCCTTGTTAAAAGTGAAGGTGGCTGATTTGATTATCAAAACTGAAATCAGGTGGAATAAGGGCCTGATGAATCATATCTTTGTACCATGTGACTCAGAGGCTATAAGCCAAATTCCCATTAGCCCAAGACTAATCGACGACAGGATTGTGTGGCATTTTTCTAAAAATAGTAGGTACTCGGTCAAGTCAGGATGCAACAACTACTTGTGAAAGCCACCCCAGCTGCTCGCATACCAATCAAAGCAACAAGTTATGGAAAGGTGTATGGAATGCAAAAATTCCTAACAAAATCAAAGTCTTCATTTGGAGAGCGTGCTCCAATATTCTTCCAATGAAAGAGAACTCTCACAAGGACTTTCTCGCAAGGAAACGGGAATCTATTGTTTGAGGGATTGTGAGGGTTGCAAGGCAGGCTTGGAAAAATATTCTAGGGATGTCGGCATTAAGTTACAGAGGAGGGGAAGGAGAGGTACCGCAGTGAATCATGGAGATTGTGAGATTATCTTCTATTGAGACGTTGGAGCACGCCTTCATAATCATGTGCAGCATATGGAGCCATAGGAATTCTTCCTATTTTGGAGGAGGGAAATTGAACCCAGAGGATATTATTTTTCAGAATTGCAGGAACACTAAGCTAGCAAATGCAGAAAGAAACACGATCGCTGCTACATAATGAGGACGTTGGTGCACTCCTTTGGCTGGATTCCACAAAGTTAATTTCGATGGGGCTAGATGTAAAGATGGAAAACCAAGAATCGGTATTGGCCTTTGCTAGGACTTTGCTGAGAAGCCTTGGCCTTTGTTTCATACTCCTTTTATCAAGAAATATTATCCAATTAACTTGATTTCTTGCATGTATAAACTACAAACTAACATCTATTAAACGAACGATTTGAATCGTCAGAGTGAGACATGATGTAAACCCACACAATCCAACAGCACAGTGCTGTGTTCTTCAAAATAGAGAGTACAAAAGAGAGTACAGAATATCAACACAACTCTCCAATACTTTTCTCCACATCAAAACCAAACTCTCTCTTAAATTCACATCAGATGCATTTCCCCTTGGTTTGAACTTCCAATAAATAACAGTTTGGTTGAACAGCATGGTATCAAAATCGAAAACAATGAAAATTTCGAACACGCTATCATTTGCATCTTTTTACCCCAAAAATAATAGTTTTCTTGCAATGCCCAAAGGAAGACCTGCTTGGCCATAGATCATCACAAATAATTACTCAGTGCCTAAAGACACTTTAAATATAATGTTATCATGAGATTAATTTTAAATAGTAAATGATTTTTTTAATCATTTAGTGTAACGGAATAAAAAATAATTTTTGTTCGTCTAACTTTTAATTCTAACTATAAACAACAACATATATATATATATATATATATATATATATATATCAAAATTAAAATGTATTAAACTAACTATATTTTTTTAACTATGTACACATGCATACATATTACAAGTATTTTTTTTATACTTTCGCTCTTGCCTTATTTTAGAGAGAAAAAAAAAGTTGAATTTCAACTAACGAGAAAAAAATTAAAATGAAAAGAAATGAGAGTTGGTTAGTGAGAGATGAGAAAGGGAGAGAGATAAAAAAGTGAAAGAGATAAAGTGAAAACAAATATTAGCCTTTGAATGTGTCACAGATGCCACAGACAAATGTCACTTCAAAGTGGACCACAACAATTATCCAAATCGTTTATTTCGTAAGTCTCACATAAAAAATCACCTATGCAAAAACTCAACACTCAATCAAATATTGATAGATATATCGTCAAATCACATTTTGTTTTACAAAATGGACAATTTTGGTTTAAAACAAGTTGTTTGAATTTAAACCGTCTATTTTGTAAAACAAAATACAATTCGAGCATATAACTGAAGTTTTGCGTAGATTATATCCTCTGCTAAGCTTATGAGATGAACAATTGTGAGCGCACCTCAAAAATAGTGTGTTGAGGGGCAAAGGGACTTGAATGGAGTTTAACAACTTAATCCCATGTGAAATGGCAGCAGAAATGCGTCTCTTACTTTGCCGGACATCACGAAAGATCAAGTCATTAAATCACCGTTCCGTACCTACAAAAACTCAAACAAGCATAGGAGAAAGAAAAAACTTTGCAACCATAATGTCTATGTCCAGAAATGCCAAAACTCAGGCTGATCAAATGCAGGTTCACTTCCGGCTACAACTCGAAAGTGAGACCAAACGAGCAGAAGTTGTTCAACATTAAGCACTAATGTTCGAAACAAAACACTTACAATTGGCTTATGAGACATAGTAGGCATTAACACAGATTACATGCTGCTTTGGTTATAGACCGGGGGGTTTGAGCAGCGGAACCAAACCGAATATTCCCTCCACATCAACTGGAATATTCAGAGCACGGCTGAATATTTCTGGAGTCGATGTCTTGCCCTTCCAAGTGTTAAACCACGGTCCACCTCCAACTTCTAATGCGGCCATGTTGCTAGTAACATTCAAAATCATCTACGAGTTGAAAATTAGACATTAAACATCTAGGGATGTATCATAAATCTATGATGTAATGAATGGGAAAGATTCGTCCATAAAATTCATTTTGCTTGTGGAGAAAAAATTAATCCTCGTTTTGATGGAAAAGTTGAACGAGAGGAGGATCATGGGTTGCCTTCCAAAGGGAGAAGCAATATGCGACTGAGAGCTCAATTCTCAAGTATACACGTGTTGAGTATAACAATCATAAAATCCAGTACGACAATTTCCATCTATGTTACTGTTAACCAAAACAAATTAAATCTCCTTCGAAAAAGAAAAATTTTCAAAGTATCAAGTGATTGCGAATTGGGGTCTTTTTGCTGTGTTTCAGAACTTTGCCAGAAGTGATAATGGACGAAATCAAAAGTAATAAAGTAATTTTATTACTTCGATGGGAATCGGAACCAAGTAAAAGGATTACAAACTACTTCTATGAACTGGGAATTAAAAACAACTGGAAAAGAAAATTACAATGGAAATAAAATTACAAGTACAAGTAAATAAAAGATAGAAATAAAAAGATAAGCAGTTTACCGGAGTGTAAAAAAAATTTTCTACAATATATGCATGCCAATTATTTATAAAGACTAAAGAAATCTCCATAAATAACTTCTCATAACCGCTTCTAACTTCTCCTCAATACTCCAACGATACTAAGTGTCCCAACAACTACTAATATAACCACCAACTTCCTCATATAATACTAAATGTATTTCATGGGTGTAGCTTCTTCTAACCGCTGCATTTTCTTTAGTTGCCATTTATCATTACCAAAAATAATTCATGTAGGCATTTAAAATATATAATTATTTTCTATTAAGCTTTTATAAAATATGGTAGGCTATTAAATAAAAATTAATATTCTTGATAGGAAAAAAATATTAATTATAGTATAAACAAAATCTCAAATACCTTGTTCATTGATGACATCCTTAACAGTCATATGATTATTTGTATGAGGGCCAGGGTTAGATACTTAGATCTAAGAATAAAATTAGGTCACCCTTGTTGTTTGGAACTAAAAAATTGTCTCGAACGAAGATGGATAAAATACTGGAACGATAATTCTTAATGGAGTTGCTCCCACTAAAGATAGAATCCAGGAAGGGAAATGAATCAAGGAAAAAAAAAATTGGGTTCAACTATTGATCTATTAACTGCATATTTTAATTTTTGATGTTTTCTTGATGGAAAAGTTCTGGAATTTTTGACAATTTTTTACAAAAATTAATACAATACAATCCTGACTTATCAAAAATTAAACGAAACCTTAATTGATAATATAATGCTTTAATGATGACATGATATAACCGTTGCGTTGATCCTTTTTGCTCTTAAACTATGTTGCATATTTTTACAGTAAAGGGAAGTAGCCGTAGAACTAAATTTATGTTTTTGTATGCTGGCCCTTCTCTTCTCAGCTCTAACACATCGGAACTACTGTAAATTTTGATAATTGCTTGTTTTTTTTTTCTCTTACAAAATTTTCTAAGAAAACCTCTAAATACGAGACAGAGATGGATGTTGTGTAGCAATGCTAAGTACCATGTTATGCTGCTAAAATGATTTAATTTCCGAACATACTTTAATGATCAGATCAGTACATGGTTTAGAAAAATTGGAAATCACTACACAGCAAACTGATCCAATTATTAAAATATATTTGGGAATTAAATCATTTTAGCCACAGAGCACCGTGTTGCTGCACAACACCAAACCAAACCTCCAGGCCCTCAAATACCCAGCTTTCATAAATGACAAAACCTACATTCCGGCTCGGGTGGGTCTCGGGTCCCGAGTCATTTTTACACCCTTAACAATCACATGAAAAACAAAACCTACAAAGTTCACCAAATTAAAGATATGTCTACGGGTGTTGCACTTGTTTCACTAGGATGATGAAAAACAATAATTACATCTAAATTTCTTTACGCTATAATATATATAAGTAGGGTTACAAATTTTGACTGTGAACCAACAGCATTTCAGGCCAAAGATCCCCAACAAACCATTTTTTTGCTACAGCTACCTCCTCAATTTCATTAGATGTCGTTTCAGCAATATCACATCTAGTGTAGCTAGCTCGCTCCTTTATTTATTTATTTATTTATTTCGTACCGTTCATCCAAATGTTAGTAAATAATTTTAAAGGAAACAAGAAAATTAACAGAGATTCACAATGCTCGATTCTTCATAATTTTTACTTCAATATTAGGAAACAAGAGTTCTTCGTTAGAAGAAATGTATACTCTCCTCCTCCTTGCCTTATTCTTTAACTAATGGATCAATGATGCTTCTCCATTTAACGTAGTCAATAGCCGAACCACCGTCAGGTAATGGAAATCCATTCACAAAGAAAAAAGGTGCCCCAAACACTCCTCGTAAACAACCATACTGCACAAATAAACGAAAATCTAAAAGAAGTGGCCTCTTAAATTGTTTATAAGGAAATGCTGCTAAAAATGAAATAAAACAGAACTTTTGTCATTGAAATATTCTGAAAGGAAAATAAACAGGGAATTCCAACTTCCAAGTTGCAACAATCAATGAAACTATAGACTTGACACGAAAATTCCACCTTACCTTGAAAGAAACCCTTGTCATGAGATCAGTTTTCCTGTCGGCAAAGCCAGAGGCAAGTGCAGAATGGTAGGAGTTACCAACTGCTTTGGTCGCCAAGTTCACGATGTTACCTACAATAGTTGCCCTAGACATGTTGAAGGTCGGTTGGTTGTAGAACTCCTCCTATTTAATAATCCACCAAGTTTAGCTTCTACAAGAACTACTCAAAACAATGAAGTAATTGGAAACATGCAACCACATCCTTTATTACAATGC
>JAULJZ010104196.1:0-11782 GCA_032270985.1 Heliamphora pulchella | reverse complement strand
CACAGATCAGCAATGGCATGTTGGCAATTACTCATGGTTTTATACTTCTTGCTGGTTCATCTGGTGGAGGTGGAGGTGGAGGTGGAGGTGGAGGTTTGGCTTCCATGGAAACCTGCTGAGTGCTGACGGACACTGGACAGGGTATAATCTTGTCCTTTATACAAGGGCAGGTGATGGAGTTGTGAAATTAGTTACCATGAACTAATCGCAGTTGATAGTTTGCTCCCTCTAGTGATTGGCCTAGTGACTCACTGCATTGATGTCAGTTCCATGTCCCCTCCACTTTCCTCCTTCCTGAATCTTGTCTTTCACATCATTTGAGGATGTGAACTTAAGGCCATGTTTGGATGCGAAATTATTAAGGGGGGATGGGACTATCTGAAAATAGTCCTATATATACCCATGTTTGGCAATCACCTGAATGTTCTTTACCGGTTTGCAAAGATGATGCAGCCTCAATGGCTTTCCTTAGGTCGTCTAGCGTAAAATTTTTCGTAAATTAGGATTCTGAAACTGTTCTGGGCAATTTTCATTCTGTAAATTGATATCGATATCTATCCATCTATCTATCTATATATTTGTGTATGTGTAGAGTTTTTTTTTTGTCAAGATCTCTCTTGCACGATGCACCCCGGGCTTCTCTGATTATTTTCATTGACGAAGAATGCCTCAATGCTCGTGCTAGATCGAACGCCGTCATTATTGCAGTTTAGCCTCTGTACCTTACTTTCCCATGGCTGATTCTGTGTCAATTCAACGGCTACATTCACCATTAAGAATTTTCTTTTGCAGTTTCAATTTTCTAATTTCACTGATATGCCTCTCCACACCTTTAGCCTTTTTTTCCCGATTCAACCACTGGAAAAAGGTCTAGTCATGGGGGCATAGATTGATCTCAGCGGCGTTAACGTGGTTGCTTACCTCTTTACTTCCGTTTTGCCTATTAAAAACATCCGCTATAATACTAGTTTTTCTCTCGTATTCCCGAGAAAATTCTCTGCAAGAAAATATTTCTTTTCTTAGTTTGTGAATTTTGTTGGCGATGATTATGTTTTATCTGCGCTTCTGAGAGCAATCGATGACGCATAAAGGAAAAAGATGGTTGAGTTTCTTGATATGAGCCGGCTGAGATCAACAATTTTGTATTTTGTGGTATTACCTAAAGCATTGAAGTTTCGATTCAGTTTTTGATTTTTAATATTCGGTATTGGCAGTGAAGATTATTCTTCAGCTTTAACGCCAGTTCTGCTTCAGAAAATTCTTGATTGATACAGCTGTTACATACTCTGAGCCCTTCTCCATTTATTTGCAATTTTCATATTGAAGATCTAATTTGTTCATGTGATATATATTTGCTTGTTTATGGATTATGTAAGTGATCATAGATGTCTGTGATGATTTATCCATATTTTGGAGGTGTAGTTGGCCTCAAGTCCCTGTTTTTTCAGGGAGAACTTGGGGTTGCTACATTCAAGTATGAAATTATTGGATGTTTCTCAGACAATTGATTATTATTTTTTTAATGTTGTTTGATTTATACGAACACGATATTATTTTCTTGGATTTGTTTTTTCCATGTCATTGAACAGCCAGTGATGATATAATCCATGTTTGAGGTGTCCTTGTCCCTATTTTTACAGGGGACCCACTTGGTGAAACTACATTTCATATTATATTTCAAGGTTTTACTGAGGCAAACGATTTTATTTTGAGGTATTTTTTAAAATTAATAATGCTTGGAAGTTGGATGATCAATTGATGTGTTGAATTATGTGGTACAATTATTAAAATTAAATGAAATAGCTTTTACATTAATTTTATTTATATTTGATGTTTGTGATTTTATATTTGTTTAACATCTTCAATGTTACTCATATTATTGATTTATTTTGTAATAAGTTTTCTAACTAAAATGGACAAAATTTTGAATTGAAATTATATGTTTAGGGCAAAGTTGCTTATTTAGCTTATTTAACCTCTAGTAAAAAAATTTGTTTGGGCAAACATATAAGCAAGTTTAACACGATAAAATTGGCTTATTTTTTTATCTCTAACCAAAACTCCTTTTCACAGTGAAAAGACTAAATTGTCCCACCAGCACTTAATTCCATTTGTGTACCAACGGTAATGTAATTTTATACATAAAAGCAAATAAGCCAATAAATAAGTTTTTTTTTCCGATCGAATACATTTTGCTTAAAAGCCAATTATTTCAAACATACTTGTTTATGTTAATTTATATTTGTGCTTATTTCACGATAAACAAATAAACAATTTGCTCAAACGAGGTGTTGTCTTTTATTAAAGAAAAAATGGACATTTGTTAAAAAGAAGGGTTTTTTTTTATTTTACCACTTCCATACAAGTACCTAAAATAAAATTTGTCATCATTTGTATTAATCTAACATCTCTTTAATTTCATTTTTACGCATTTGAGTTTCAACAATACTGTTGTCATTTTAATGGGCGTAGAGTCTGAAAAAACTCAAAAATTGTGTGCTGTCATCAGCTTCGTCTCTTGCATAACCCACGAGATTGGAGTTAAATAACAGCACTAGATATTGTTATGTAAAAATAAAGTTGAGAATTGATTAAAAGGTAATATGTCACGCCCCAAAAATCAGGATCACGTGAAAAACTCACTAAACTACCATTTTAAAAAAAGATAGAATTTTACTAGTAAAACAAACATCTAAAAATAATACAGTGTTTAGAGTTAAAAGAGTACCCAGAGTCATCTCTCAGGACAATATGCATACATGTCATACATGTATAACACAGCGCCTTAAGACTGGCTTACAAAACACGCCTTCAGAAACAAACGGCATATGATACATGTTTTATAACAAAAAAAAAATTATATAAAAGTCTCACGTCACCCTGGGCACATCTAGATCATCGCCACGTGATCATTAACACCTGAAAAAGGATTTAAAAATCCCACTACGTTAATCGAAACCCAATAGAAACAGACTATGATGCAGTAAGCAGGATATACAATCACATAGCATAAGTTTGACTCAACCACATGAGTCTCAAAACGATTTTACTTCATAAAACCCAAAGTTTTTTCTCAGACTCCCATAAATCTCAAAACAGTTTTTCATCCTCAAAACCAAGCATTTTAACAATGCAAATAACGTTTCACAGTTAAAGAAAAACAGTAACCAAAACGTTATTTTCCACTCAGATCACACAACCGAGAAAAGAGAAATGAATCCTATGTACCGACTCCGTCACAACATGATAGAGGTAACAACTATAGACTCATATCCATTACCTATCCCTGAATCATTTAAGACCTGTTAAGTAATGACAAGTTCTATACGGAATTACTACAACGTAACTGCTTAATTTACAGGTCCAAAAGCTGAGGGTACAAAGCACCCATCACTTAATTTACGGGGATTAACCAGAAGGTACAAAACACCTACTCTGTGCACGTTTTCGGACTTCCATCGAGGACAACTCGTGCCAAATACCCACTATCCCAGCACATCTATAGAATTATTTAAAAACCAACTCGTAACTCAATTATGAAAATATTTTCACAATTATACATTAAACATGTATAAAGATCCAATCCATCAAACAACATTAAAAACATGTTTTCATCAAAACGTTTCAAAATCTGAGACTCAACCCCAAGGGTTAGTTCCAAACCTCCAAAACACGTTTGTCGAGATTTTTCATGATTCCACCGTTTTCAAAACCCCCTTTTGAAAACCAAACATCCACAAGTCATATGATGTAATAAATCAAAAAAAGCGCTAAACATGCCTTTTATAAACAAGGTTTAAACATAAAATATGACATTTAAAACATTTTCAACCAGTAAAAAAGCATATAACTATACATAGCACCCTTTAAAGACAACACAGTCTAGGATCCTACCTCGAAGAGTCGAAACTCGAAACCTCGAAAATCGAACCTCGTCGGAACGAGAATCCATTCGGATGGATGTGAAGCCAACAACGTGGATAGCAAGGATCCACAAACAAAACGTCAAAAACTAGCCCCGGGCAAACCAAAAATGTAGAGAGAAGGTGGAGAAAAGGTGTAAAGAGAAAGAACTTAAAAAGATATTTTGTAACTCAAAAACCAAGGCTGCCAGGCTGTACAAATTTTCGCGCCAAGCCTCCACCGCTCGAGCAAACAAGGCACCGCTTGAGCGGACCCTGCCAGTATAACACACTGTCTCGCCCCACTCGATACCACTCGAGCGGTCTCCACCGACCCAACTCTCTGCCACAGGCCCGCTCGAGCGACTATCGCTAGGTGAAAAACAGAATTAGGGAAGCGAAACCAAACCCCGCATGCATAACACATATACCTAAACATGTTCTAAACAACACAGAAGCATAATCCAAACTTCAAAGATATACGTATAACGAAAAGAACACGTCAAATATATATATCACGAAAAAGAAGCGAATTCGGGTCTCACAACTCTCCCCTCCTTAAGGAATTTCCCCCCCCCCCTACAAGGCAAACAACTCTGAGTATCTAGTGCGAACCCCAGACTCAAGCTCCCACGCCGCGACCTCAACCTCGTGATAAAGCCATAGGACCTTGACATAAGCAATGGTTCTCCCTCTCAACACTTGCTCCTTTGTGTCTAGAATCTTCACCAGGCGCTTCTCATATGTGACATCCTCATCAATCCGCAGCTTGGCCCAATCCAGAACATGTGAGAGGTCAGGCTCATAGCTCCGAAGGATAAAAATGTGGAATACATTATGCACAGACGCCAACTGAGGTGGCAAAGCCAAACGGTATGCTACCTCCCCAATCCTTTCCAGGATCTCAAAGGGTCCAATAAAGCGCGGTGATAGCTTTCCGCTACGACCAAACCTCATTGAACCTCTACGTGGCGAGACCTTCAAAAACACGTGATCCCCCACTGCAAATTCTAAAGGTCTCCTCCTCTAATCTGCCTAACTCTTCTGGCGGCTCTGAGGTGTCACTAGGCATTGACGAATCATGGGTATCTTCTTTGTCGTCTCCCATACCAAGTTGGGTCCCAAGCCTGTGGTCTCTCCCACCTCTGTCCAACACACTGGTGACCTACATGGCCTACCATACAAAGCCTCATACGGTGCCATCCCTATACTGAACTGATAACTATTGTTATATGCAAACTCTGCCAATGGTAGATGATCTTCCCAAGAACCCCAGGAATCAAGTACACAGGCTCTCAACATATCCTTCAGAATCCGTATGGTCCTCTCAGACTGACCATCCGTCTGGGAGTGAAAAGCTGTACTGAACATCAAACTCGTCCCCAAAGCCTCTTGAAGACTCTGCCAAATGCGCAATGTAAAGCGCAGATCTTAGTCAGAAACAATGGACACCGGCACACCGTGTAACCAAACTATCTCTCTGACATACAATCGACCCAGTCTGTCCACTGAATCCTTCACACGAATGGGAAGAAAGTGTGCAGACTTCGTCAACCTATCCACCACAACCCATACCACGTCATGTCCCTTCGGTGATCGAGGACGTCCTGATACAAAATCCATCGTGATGTTCTCCCAGTTTCACTCGGATATAGGCAACCGCCGTAACAATCCTGTCGGTCTCTGGTGTTTTGCCTTTACCCATTGATAGGTGAGGCATTGAGAAACGAATCGAATAACATCCCTCTTCATTCCCATCCACCAGAACAAACAATGCAGATTGTGATACATCTTAGTGCCTTCTGGATACACTACAAGGCGAGAATGGTGGCACTCGTGTAGTATACCTGCGCGGTATGCCTTTGGTACAAACAACCTCCCAGCCAATCTCAAACTCTAATCTGAACTCACCACCCATCCTGCTGTATCGTCTCTACTAGCAACCTGATCTCGTATCATCTGAGCCTCTTGATCCGTTTGTTGGACCACTAACACACGTGCAATCAACGCAAGTAGTGAAACTACTGAAAAAAAAGTGGCACCCCTCGCTGTCTCCCCGACACACAGATCAAAATCTCTTATCTCTCTAAGCATATCCCACTCGCGTATAGCCACAGAAGCTAACGACCCGTGAGATCTCCTACTGAGAACGTCGGCCACCACATTGGCCTTCCCTGGATGGTACTACAAGTTAAAATCATAATCTTCCAACAACTCCATCCACCGTCATTGGCACAAGTTCAAGTCTTTCTGCGAAAACAAGTACTTCAAACTCCTGTGATCGGAGAAAACCTCAAAGTGCTCACCATAAAAATAGTGACGCCATGTCTTCAAGGTAAAGACCACAGGTACCAACTCCAAGTCATGTGTAGGATAGTTCTTCTCATGTATCTTCAGCTATCAAGAACCATAGGCTACAACCTTACCTCCCTACATCAGAACACAGCCCAAACCATCGTGCGACGCATCGCAATACACTGTATATCCCAAACCTCTCTTTGGAATGATCAACACTAGTGAGCTAGTCAACCTCATCTTCAACCCCTGGAATGCCGACTCACAAGACTCATTCCAAATAAATACAACTCCCTTCCGCGTCAAACGCGTCATCGGCGCAGTAAGTCTAAAAAAATCCTTTACGAATCGCCGGTAGTAGCCTGCCAAATCCAAAAAACTACAGATCTTAAAGACGTTTTTCGGTCGTTCCCAACCCATCACTGCATCAGTCTTTGACGAATCCACTGCTACTTCGTCTGTAGACACCAGGTGTCTAAGAAACCTCAACTCGAACATCCAAAACTTGCACTTCTCGAACTTCGCATACAAGCGATGCTCCCTCAGAGTCTGTAAAACAATTCACAAATGATCCTCGTGCACCTCCCTCGTGGGTGAATAGATAAGAATATCATCCACAAACACCACTACAAAACTATCCAGATATAGATGAAAAATTCGATTCATCAAACTCGTAAACGTAGCAGGTGCGCTCGTCAGACCGAACGGCATGACTAGAAACTCATAGTAACCATAACGAGTCTAAAAGATGGTCTTCGCTATGTCCTCGTCCCTAATCCTCAACTGGTGATATCCTGATCTCAAGTTAATCTTCGAGAAACAACTCGATTCATTCAACTGATCAAACAAATCATCTATCCTCGGCATAGGATACTTATTCTTCACCATTACCTGATTCAGCTTCCGATTGTCGATACACAATCGCAAGGATCCATCCTTCTTCTTAGCAAAAAAAGAAGGGGCTCCCCATGGTGAAGTACTCGGCGTACAAACCGCCTATCAAGTAACTCCTGAAGCTATATCTTGAGTTCTCGCAGCTCAGCTGGTGCAAATCAGTAGGATGGCATAGATATGGGAGCAGCTCCTAGAACCAGATCAATAGAAAACTCTACCTCGCGGCTCGGTGGCAACTCAAACAGATCGTTAGGAAAGACATCTGGATAATCACAAATCACAGGGGGTAACTCTCCTCAGACGCCATTCGTCTCATCTAACATGAGAGCTGAAAAGAGGAAACTCAAGTTCCCTCGACTCCGAGCAACACCTGTCATGGAAGCTAAACCCTCATCCCTATCACCCATGAAACGAAAGTAATCACCCGTCGGTGTACAAATCGATACTCTTCGTCGATCGCAATCGATAAAGGCACGATAGGTGGTCAGCTAGCTCATCCCTAAGATGACATCAAATGTGGTCATGTCTAGAATGATAAAATCAAACTCTAAACAATGACCGGTGACCTCCAACACGCAGGATCTACAAACGCAACTAAGCATCACACTCCTACTGACTAGGGTCTCTACACTCAACACACTACCCAATAAGTCTTTCTCTAACCCCAATGCAGATGCAAACACAAAGGAAATAAATGAATGCGATGCTCCCGTGTCGATAAGAACATTGGCCCATGATCTATATACTAGGAGAGTACCTTTAATCACGGACGTAGTAGCTGCAACATCGGGGACGACTGGTTCTCTGGAAGAACTAGAGTCTACAAGAACATATGCTCTATCCTGTCCACTGCAGCCCTGAACTGTTGACTGTCTGCCCGACTATACTGAGGCACCACCCTCTCTAAACCTGGACGTCTGAGCTCTAGGCAACTGATACGCCTGTCATTCTTGAGTAGATGGAATAACTGATGCTTTTGTTATACTATGAATGCTCCCTCCCCTGGGACAGTTCCTCCTGATGTGCTCAGACTGACCACACTCAAAACATATCGGTGGTCCTCTCCCCTAAGGATGGGCAGGTGCTGAACTCTGAACTTGGCCCTTTAACGGGCACTCAGATGTTCGATGCCCTAGCTGTCGGCATCAATAAGAAATAACCTCTCTTTGCTCTAACTTTCCTATGGAGGCTACTGAAGGTGCAAGTGTAGAAAACTGCGACTGATACGACCCAATCGGATAGGAACTCAGACGAGACAACTTGTGCCGCTTCCTCCTCTGCCCCTGAGACTGTGTACGTCCCCCATTCTGCTAACTCCTACTCTCTTTGTCCTTATGGGTCTCATTCAGAGTGTCTTCCACTTTCGTGGCTGTCTCCACTAGTTCTATAAAGACCTGCATCCTAAATGCTGCCACTATATCTCAAATAGCTGGCCTCAAACCCCATTCGAACCTCTTCGCACGAAATTCATTAGTAGGCACGATCTCCTGTGCAAACCGGGATAAGCTAGTAAACTCGACCTCATACTGAATCACTGACATCGTCCCCTGAGTCAGGAAAAGGAAGTCCTCTCTATAACGGTCCCTCAGAGTCGCCGAAAAGTATTTCTCCAGAAATACCTTTATGTGCACCTCCCAAGTGCCTCCCACTGTAGTCCTTGCAAACTTTCACCACGTGTGAGCACTCCCCCTCAGCTAGAAGGCAACAAAAGTAACCCTCATATCATCTTCTTCTATCTGAAGCGTATCCAAGATCTTGGGAACCAGCTTCAGCCATTCAGTGGCTATAGTGGGGTTGGGATCCCCAGAAAGGGTAGGAGGGTCCAGACAACGAAACTCACGCATTATAACTATCGCCCTCAGCTCAAGTACACTCTCCCTTTCCCTAGCGGCCTCTACCAGCTGTCAAATGGAGCCTACTATCTCACGTAATAGATCTACCCCATCAACTGGTCCTTGGGGTGCATTAGCATCCCCAATATCTAGGACTGAAACATCCCTTTGGTCAGAACCACGGCCACGGCCTCGACCTCGACCTCGACCTCGTCCTCCTCGGGTGGACATAACTCTACACGAAAGCAACATAACATGATAAGCTTTCATACAATATGTTATTGCTAACATAAAAAAACATAACACACATAAGCATGCTAACACAGCGACTTAAGATTATGTCAACACATCTCACATACCGAGGGAAACCGACAAAAAAGACGCATCCATTTGGATAACCTACTCAGATTTCCTTCTAGAAAACACGTTTGCCAAACACCTTTCTAACTTGGCTTCCAATTTTGTTAACCCAAATGCCCAGAGGCAATACTAATCAATCCTAAGGTCCAATCTCCATACTCACGTATACACAACTATAATTCTGAACAGCTTGTCATGCGTAAGTTCAAAAACACTTAAACACATGCAATCAAGCACACGCACATCCTTACAAGGTGATGTACCCTCTTTCCCAGGGCTCTTAGGTATTTGAACCTAGAGCTCTGATACCAAGTTGTCACGCCCCAAACTTCAGGATCACGTAAAAGCGCACCAAAACACTGTTTATGAAAATAAAATCTTTGGTTGGAAAACCATCAACATAAAGTATACAACATAAAAGAGTACTCAAGGTTCATCTCTTATAAACAATAAACATACAGGTCCACACATGCATTAAGTATATCGCCTCAAGGCATACAAAACTCGCCTTTAGATACAGGCATCGCATGTAAGAATACATGTCTAAAAAACAACAAGAAAACTAGTACAAGTCTTCCACCACCACGGGCACCTCTAGGTCAGCTCCTCATGTTCACTTATACCTGAAAATGATTTGCACAAAATATCACACTATGAGTCGAAGCCTAATAGGAATAGACTATAAAGCAGTAAAGTAAGATATACAATCATATAGTATGAACTGACTTAACCACCAGAGTCTAAAAAGGGTTTTCCATCCTTTAAAATCATGCATTGCACGGTTAAAAATAATCTGCCATAGTTAAGGAAAAATAGTAATCAAAATGCAATTTTCGACTCGAAACACACAACCGAGGAAAAGAAAAAAGATAAAATAGTATTCTCTACTCAGGCCACACAACCGAGGAAAAAAAAGATAAAATGAATCTTATGAACAGACTTTGTCAACTCAAGACAAAGGTAACAACTATAGACTCCTGCCCATTACCAATCCCTGAACCACTTAAAGCCTGCTAGGTAATAACAAGTTCTATACAAAGTTACAACAATGCAGCCACACACGTGAGCAACCGGCTCTTTACAGATTACCATGACCAAGGGAAGAAGCACCCAATTGCTCTTTATGGATTGCCACGATGGAGGGAAGAAGCACCCAAACTCAAACATTGCTACGGTACATCTACGAATCATTTAAAAAAAATGATCTACGAACAACGGTAAAATAGTTTTATAGTTATACATCAACATGTATAAAAAGATCCAAAATCCATCAATATGGAGATCTACAAGCATGTAAAAACATACTCACATCAATGTTTTAAAAGCTGAGACTCAATCCCAAAGATTAGGTCAAAACCTCCAAAAAAAATATACATTGTCGAGATTTTCACAAATCTGCCAATTTCAAAACCACAATTTGAAAACCAGATATCCACAAGCCCATATGATGTAAGAAATCAAGAAAAGTTCAAAACATGCTTTTTACCCTAACAAACAAGGTTTAAACATAAAACGTGACATTTGGCCAAAAACGGGTGAAAAATAGTCAAGAAATTTTGACATACCCTTACTCCTTTGCTCATAACTTTTTCATCAAAAAGCATTTTATTGTGACAGAGGTGTCATTGAAAAGAAGACTTCCGAGGCTTCAACTTGAGTACAAAAACGACTCCATTTTGAGTCCAAATGAGGGAGATACGATCAAAAGAAAAAGGCCTAGAAAGAGGCCCAAAAAATGGCCCTCCGGCCACATAGCTCGCAAAGTGCTTGAGCGCCTCTCCACCAGTGAGCAGCGCTTCCTCACCGCCCATTTGGCATGTGAGCGCCCTTCAGCGTGCACTGACGCTCCAAATCATCCCTGTTTCGAGTTTCAAGCGCTAAAACTTTCAAACACTCACTACGATGCTTTAAAACACATATAAACCTACCAATCCACATATTATTAACACCCACGGACATACATGAGCCCAAAACTACTGTAGAACCTCGAAAAAAACATTCAAATACGATTATACCCAACTAAAACAACGAAAAACAATTTTTTTAAACTAAAAATCCGATTTATCAAAACATAAATCACTTTTTCATGTATTTTAAGACGGTAAAACTATACATGATTACACGTAGTATCCCTTTAAGACAATAGAGTCCAAAATCCTACCTCGGTGAGTTAAAAACTCGACATCTCGATCATGTGCAAAAGTGAACTTTGTCAGAATGAGATTCTGTCCGGATGAATGCGTAGACCACCGTGCCAATAACGAGGATCGGTAGTTAGATCGTTGAAAATCGAGCCCCGGGCCCCCGAGAAGTTAGAGAGAAGCTAGAGAGAAAAAGGAAGAAACTTAGTTGAGAAGTTTTGAAAATATCTAACGCCAGATATTTATAGGCCTCCAAAATATCTTTTATTTTTTTAAATTTTTAAAATTCACACCGCAACTCCCAACTGCCCCAGGAACCAACTCCGCATGCATATTTAAACTTGATTATACATCAAAT
>JAULJZ010104185.1:0-11783 GCA_032270985.1 Heliamphora pulchella | reverse complement strand
AGAAAAGAGAGAACCCAAGTTCCCTCGAACTCGCGCGGCACCTAGTACAGACACCAAGCTCTCATCCCGATCACCCAAAAAGTAGAAGCAATCACCTTCCGGGGTATAGATCGACACCCTCCGACGCTCACAATCTATATAGGCATGGTAGGTAGTCAGCCAGTCCATCCCTAGGATGATATCAAACGTGGTCATGTCTAGAATGATAAAATCAAACTCTAAACAACGACCGGTGACCTTGAGTACGCAGGATCTACAAACAAGGCTCAGCGTCACACTCCCACTAACTGGGTTCTCCACACACAAGGTACTACCCAACCAGTCCATTTCTAATCCCAATGCAGATACAAATGCAGAGGATATAAATGAATGTGATGCTCCCGTGTTTATATGAACACTGGCCCATGATCTAAAGACTAGAAGAGTACCTCTGATCAGAGATGGAGTAACAGCAGCATCAGACACCAATGGTGCTTTGGAAGCACTGCGATCAGCAAGTACATAAGCCCAGGCCTGCGGCAGTCTGGTCTGTCCACCATAATTCCGAGTTGATGGCTGCCTCACTGACTGAGCTGAAGCACCTCCCTCTGCAAACCTAGAAGTCTGAGCGCTAGGCTGCTGTGGAGCCTGTTGCCTTTGCACAGAAGAAGCAACTGACACTCCTGTCATGTCCTGGACATTCCCTTCTATGGGACATTGTCTGCGAAAGTGTCTCCGGACTGACCACACCCAAAACAGATAGGTAGGTCTCTCGTCTGTGACTGGACCGACGCTGAACTCTGGATCGGGCCCTTTTGCAGGCACTCAACTGAACGATGTCCCGGCTGTCCACAGCGATAACAAATCTGCCCCCTCTGCTTTGGCCTTCCTGCCAAAGTCACTGAAGGTGTAGGTGCAGACGACTGTGGCTGAGATGATCCGACAAAACGAGAACTAGGTCCATACGACCTCTGGCGCTTTGTCCCGCACCTCTGGAACTGTGCATTCCCACTGCCCTGCTGACTCCCACTCTCTCTAATCCTGCAACTGTCTGCTAACGAGTTCTCAACCCGGATAGCCGCTTCCACTAGTTTAATATATACCTCCACATCTAGAGCTACAACCATATCCTTGATAGCAGGTCAAAGTCCCCTTTCAAACCTCCGAGTGCGCAACTCCTCAGTCGATACCATCTCAGGTGCAAATCGCGACAGATTCGCAAACTTGGCCTCATACTGGACCACAGACAGATTCCCATGAACAAGGGAGAGGAACTCCTCTCAGTAAGTATCTCTCAAAGATCTCGGGAAATACTTCTCCAAGAAGACCCTCGTAAAAGCAGCCCATGTCTCATCCACAGTGGTCTTGGTAAACTTCCACCACTCTCTAGCGTCTTCCCGTAGTTGGAACACCGCCAACCTTATACGCAAAACATCCTCCTCGATGTCCAGAGTATCAAAGATCGACGTGGTCACTTCTAACCACTCAGTAGCGACCTTTGGGTCAGGTTCTCCAGAAAAGATCGGAGGATCCAACCGTCGAAACTCCCGCATAGCTACAGAAGCCCTTGGCTCAGGAACCCGCACACTAGCCCTGGTCGCTTCTGCCATAGCTCGCATAGTGGCAAGCATCTCCTGGACAACGTCAGCACCGCCCACTTATTCCTGTGGGGCCTGAACGTCTCCTTACTCTGGAACCTGAACATGAGCACGACCTCGACCACGGCCTCGACCACGACCCTGTCTCCGTACTCCCCGCGTGGACATAATTCTATAGGAAGTAATATAAACAAGATAAGCTTTCCTACAACCTGTTACTACGTAATAGGAACACATAATCATGCTATCACATAGGCATATAAGATCATGTTAGCACGTCTCACATACCGAGGAGAACTAACAAGATAGACTCGTCCATTTGGATAACCTATTCAGATTCCCTACTAGAAAACACATCGGACAAACGTACTTCTAACTTGGCTTCCAAATATGTTTAACCAAACGCCCGAAGGCAAGATTTATCAGTCCTGAGATTCCACCTCCATACCTACATATACACAATTATCATGCTCAAAAAGCTATTAACATGTTATAAACCAACGTTTAAACACATGCAAGCAAGCATACACAATCAACCTCACCAAGTGATAAACCCCTTTTCCCATGGCTCTTAGGTATTCGAACCCAGAGCTCTGATACTAATTTGTCATGCCCCAAAACCCAGGATCACGTGAAAATCCACCAAACACCAGTTTTACAAAAAAATAACTTTTCAAACATTCAAATCCACTTGTTGAAATCACAAGAAAACCCAATATGCATCTCTCATAAGCAAAAAGCATCATGTATAACATGCATAAGTATATCGCTTTATGGCATACATAACTGCCTTCAGGAATAGGCATACCAAAAAGAAAAACTAAAAAACTCTTCCGCCACCACAAGCATCACCAGAGCTACACTCCATCCACATCATCACCTGAAAATAGTTTTTATAGAAAAGTCCCACTCGTGAGCAGAAGCCCAATAGAAACAGATTATAAAGCTGTAAAGCAGGTAATATGCAATCACATGATGGGAGCTAACTCAACCACAACCCAAAATGGTTTTCCATCCAAAAATCCACAAGTTTACCCATCAGGCCAACACAAGCCTCCTAAATGGTTTTATTATCATAAAACCCTGTTTTCAACCTTAAACCCATGAATTTGCAAATAATGCAAGTAATCCATCATAGTTAAGGAAAAATCGTAATCAAAACATCGTTCCCTCGCGGAATGTACCATCGCAGAATAAGAAGAGTATGATCCTATGTACCGACTCAATCACAAGAGGATAGAGGTAGCAACTATAGACTCCTGTCCAGTATCTGACCCCCAGATATCGTGGGATCGCCTAGATACACACAGGTTCTATACGGAGTACCATGAACGTAACCATTCAATTTACGGGTTATGACCCCGAGGGAGCTGAGCACCCATCCGTCTCAATTTACGGGGACTAGCCTGAAGGATCCGAGTACCTACGCTGCGCACGTTTTCGGACTTACACCGAGGGCAACTCGTGCCAAATATATGTCATCCCAGTACATCTAGTAATCTTCTAAAAATAGAACTGTAGCTCAACAACAAAACCTTTGCCCCCAAAATACATTATACATGTATTTAGATCCATCATTCAACAAGGAGATCACACAAAATATTTTCAAAATGTTTTATCCCGTTTTTCACAAAACGTTTCAAAACCTAAGACTTAACCCCGAAGGCGAGCTCTAAACCTCTAAAACATAAAATGTTGAGATTTCCATCAAAATCCTCAGTTTTTCAACAAAAATCACCGTTTTCAAGAATGCCCTTTAAAAACCATAAAATCACATGTCATATGATGTACTAAACCACGAAAAGCGAAAAACATGCTTTTTCTATCGTTGAAAAAATATACAATTACATATAACACCCTAATACAGTAGCAGGGTCTAGAATTATACCTCATTGGGTCAAAACTCGATACCTCAAAAATCGGGTCTTGTCGGAACGAGAATCAGACTGGATGAGCGCGAAGCTAGCAGCGTGAATAGCAAGGATCCACAAGCTGATTGTCGAAAACTAGGCTCGGGGGGGTAAAAAATGTAGAGAGAGGGTAGAGGAAATGAAGAAAGAAGCTTTTCTCCAAACATTCAAGGGACTGGAATACATATAGGCACGCCAAAAACACTGTTCAGTCGACTCACTTCAGTCGACTGAAGTGCTCTCTTCAGTCGACTGAAGTGCCTCAAAAAACACAAACTGCCACAGTTCAGTCAACCGAACCCCCTGGTTCAGTCGACCGAACCCCCTGGTTTAGTCGACCGAACTCCTCAAAAATAGTTCAGTCGACTGAACTCAATAGCCTAGTCGACCGAACTCCACACTATTTTGGTTCTCGGGTTTTGTGTTCTAAGGCCAAACTAACAAGCCAAAAATCAACCCAACCTATCTAAACAAGGTCCGAGAAACCTTAAAACATATCTAAACATGCTGTTCTACAACCCATAACATAAACCAAGCATCGATGATATATAACATGAAGGAAAAACACGTCAACGTTTATATATATCAAAATTAACAAGGTTCGGGGTCTCACACATAGCATTAATGCACTTTAATTATGGCCAAGATTATTCAAAATAATTATAACTTTTAAAAATAAGATCCTATGGGATAGTTTAAAAGTATACAATACCTTTCCTTAAATAAGTACTAAAAATCGGACCCTTCACTAAATCTCCTAAGAAAAAATAATTATATTGTTTGGCATAACTTGTATAAAGTAATTTTATTTAACATTTTATTGAAATGTCTAATATATTTTTACTTTTTACTTTTAAGTTGCAGTATTTGGGACAATAGCACAACTTTTTCTTGTTTCTTAGGAGTAGTATTTGACTTTTTAATTGAGGGTATTTTAACCATTTTATTAAAAAAAATAAAGAGTGTTTGGAATGTATATAGGCATTTTTAGAAAAAGAAGTAAAAAATATTAGTAAATTTTTTAGAGATATCAAATAGTATGTATTAAAAGTTGAGCTTTTTTTAGAGAGCTCAAACAGGGACTGTAAATACATATTTCTTTAAAGAAAGCTATAGGAATGTAATGGGGGCGCAGAGCGGGGAGGGAATATGGGGTATGTCCTTATCTACTATTTTATCGAAGCAGAGATGAGGAGAGAAAGTCGAGAAAAGAACATGGACGGAGTGGGGACAAAAATATTTCGAGGATAGTTCTTAAATATTAAGAGAGTTAGATTGATGAGAGTTAAAGATAATATATTAAGTAAAAAATAATGGTTGATTAATGATTAAAATTAAAAGTATGAAAAATAGAAAAAGAGAGATAAAAATGATATTTTTTTTATATTTTAGTCTTGAGATATTTTTAAAAATAGACTTTAATTATGTACATATATATAAATGTATTTATTTGTATAATTGGAGATAGAGCAACAGATACAAGAGTGAGAAAATAAATATTATCACCACTCCACATATTATTGGAAGAAAAAGAATCATATTTAATGAAACAAGAACATGCGGGTGGGGCAGGAGAAATTTCCTCTAAGATGGTTGTTGTGAGTAAATTTGTACGATAAAATATTGATATATGTAACAGTAGAGTACAAAGCTATGCTCCAAACTTTCTTTTTTCAAGATTTTAGACCTCGTTTGATTTACAAATTCTTTTTAAAGAGAATAAATGAATTACAAAATTGAATTGTATTACTTATACAATTGAATGAGATAAATGGTGAGATTAAGTTGTACAAATTATATTGTATAAAATATAATTATTTTTAATTGTTGTGTGAAGTAATAAATAGTGTAAAGTTTTTAAGGCCTATAACATTACAATTCTTATGGTACTAGTTATCATTCATTTAATACTGAAGGGAAAACGGGCCCAGGCCTACCCTAGGCCAACGGAGGCCCAACAGTCCCAAGTCCGGATCAAATTGGCTAAGATAGAGCATCCAATTTGTTGGAATTTGTGAATTCATTGGCCATTGAATTCCAGAATTCAATAGCAGAATTCAATTGCAATTGAATCTTGAAAATTAATACCACTCATGGCTATTGATTTCCCTGTAACCCCCTCCATAATGGAATGTCTATATATACTGTCATCTCATTCAAAAAAAAAAAGAAGCAGAGAAGGAGAGAAGAAGAGACAATTCAGAGAAAACCACAGTAGGGGTGAGAAAGGAGATATACAATTCTCAGATTATATTGCAAGCTGTAAGAGAGAGAAAGACAGACGGAGTACGTTTGTAGCCGATCCTTGGTGGTGTTCCAACGATCATGTAGCCATTTTATCCTGGGAGAGTGACGCCGGTGGAAAACCTACAACACCCTCAGTAGGTGGTGAATCATTTTTAAGGAAACTGCGATTGCAGGACTCGGTTTGCAAATTCTATTCATGTTATTTCTGTTATTTCATTTTCCTGTAATTTCAGATTATTGTAATTGTTGGAAGTTAATAAAGATGTATTTTCTGGATCACCGAGCATGTATATATTTTTAGCGTTGGATTGTCTCCCAACACAACCCACAGAGGACGACCCAGCCATCTGGACCGCGCCCACCCAGGCCGAGCATTATCTAGCATCGATCACATACCTTTGAACAATTGAGGACCGAAGAGAGAGTTTAGTGTCACAGGCACATTTAATGTGAAGTGACAGAGATCGTACAACATTAAATGAGATTTGATCAATGCCGTATAACATTTAATGTGACTAATGAAAGGCGTTTTCCCATCAAATGCAGTGGGGCTAAGGTCGCAAGGCTAACTCGTGGATCGAGGGCCAAAATACGAGTATTTATTACGATGTGACTAAATTTGGCCTTTACCCCTGATATCGCCGTTTGTAGGGGTAGGTATGGCAGAGCTGATATGATGGGAAGCGTGTGAGGGATAAAATCATCATGAGAATCCAGGAAAAAGACACGTCCACCTCCCCTATAAAAAGGGGGGGGGGGGGGGGGGGGGGGGGTGAGAGAACTTTGAAGGTATGCATAATCTATTTATACTAGTCAAAACTCTGCTCAATTGTCTCCTTATTAGTTTCTTTTACCTAAAAACAGTTCTAACTTTGCCGTCGGAGTGGCTTTCGGCGAGTTGCCATCAGCTAGCCCACGTTTGTTTACTTTTGCAAATCTCATCCCGTTGACGGGTTCGTTTGGGCAGGATTCGACTTATCAAATAAATTAAATTTACAGGTCACCCCCGTACATTTGGCGCCGTCTTTGGGAATCCAGTGGAACCAGGTTGTGAAGCGGCAATGGCGACTCCTTCGAAGGTACCCACTATCCTTGACGAACATGCGTCTCCAAGTTCAGGTGATTGGCGAAGATTTTAGAGAACAGAGGAAAAAAGGCCTCTCCGCGAAATAGCGAGAACCATTGAACACGGCCTCGCCAAAGAATCATCATTTCACACCATGGGACATGAAATATTAAGGCTCCGTTCCACCTTGAAAAATTAGGAATAAGACCCTCAGGTTCAAATAGGGAGCTCCCATACTGGTTAGCCAAAATCCCCTGGGCAGAAAAATAAGCTGAAAGAGGCTGAGGTGTACAATGACATCGAGAATTACAACGAAGAGCTGGCAGTCGCCTCATTTAAGCACGGGCTCCAATGGGAGGGAAACTGAGGGCCTCGTTGATATAAATATATTCACACAAATGCAAAAAAAAATAATCGACATAGAAAACTTACGTAGTGCGTCCCACACTAGTGTATATCCACGAGCAAGAGAGCAAAATATTCCACCACGTCGTATGTAACTAGTACAACCCCTCACTATTTTCTACTAGGTAGCTTTTCAAATTGTTCTCTCTTTTTTCTCTATCTCTAGAACTCCATCAAGTGTCCTATTTATAGGCACACCATGAAACCGTAAAAGTCCATAAGCTCATATAATTATAAACCCTATATAAATTGAATTCTAGTGAGCTGCCAAACCCCACCCAACCTAATTACATATACATCAAATATAATAAAAAAGTCCTGTAAAATACAAGACACTCTAACCCAATATAAATAAAACATAAACTCAACCTTGGCCTTCACCCCCACCCCCCCGCCCACACCCATTCAGTTTCTCAGCATTTCTACAACGTTCAGTACAATATAACTAAACTCTAAAAAATAAATATAGGCATCATTTGTAATTCTTATTTTACATTGAAAATTCAATCTAATAACTATCTAGTCACTAAAAGGGGAATAAGAGGGAAGAATAATTGAACAGAAAAATCTTTTAAGAATAAATAGTAAATTCAAGTACATCAAAAAATTCATCAAAATTAGTTGCGTGAAAAATGATAAAGCATTTAACAAAAATATAATTGAGTAGTTCTTAGTTGATGAACCCCAGAAAAAATCAAAAAGAGGAAAGATAACAGTAAGTTTTATATTCTACACTAGAGAGATAGTTTGCTAAATGCCTGTAATTAAAATCTGACCAAATCAACCAAGATGGCTGCATCTGTGGGAGAGTGAAGGAGAGATGAGCGAGAGAGCGAATGGGAGAGTTTTCGACGCTTATGAATGGTAGTTGCAATTATTCGTGACGGTTGAGATTGTGGATGCGGATGCGATGCCAATTTCAGTGATTCAAAGAGTATATTTTAAGTAGGTTTTTATGTATTAATTTTGAAAAAACTTCTTTTCATTGAAGCAAGCATCTCTGTAACTAATAATTCAAGCATTGCATGTATTTGAAAAGAATTTAGATTTTTAATATAATTTAGTACAACAATTGAAGTATTATTTATTTCTTCTGCTGACAAAATGTTTTTGTAATTTGGAAAATAAATCTAATATTCAATAGTTATATTTTAGAAAGCCTTTAAGACTAAGACAATTTTTAAAAAACTATAATAATGTAATAGTTTTAACTTTCCCAAACTAAATAGGAAATAAAAATGTCTTTATTTGAAAAAAGTAATTTGATGTGCTATGTTTAAGAAATAATCAATTACTTACAATAGTTCAATAGACATTTTCCAAACTAAATAGAAAATAAAAATGTCTTTATTTGAAAAAGTAATTTGATGTGCAACATGCAAGAAACAATCAATTCCTTACAATAATTCAATAGACATGTTTAATAAAATTATTGTTACAAACAACACATTTGATACCAAATTGAAGTTTTAATTCTATGGTTCAAGTTATATTTATATGAAAAATTCTAAAAGCCAACGAAACTATGCTTTATTTGGGCCCATAAAATATCTCATATCTATATTACAATTAAGCTTAGATGATATGACATATATGTATTTGATCCAATGGTTGGGCTGTGATCCAATGGTGAGTAAATCTCTCGCTCTTCCTCTCCTCTCATGCTCTCCGTCTCCTCTCACCCTTCTCTCATCCCTCATCCCTCATCCCTCATCCCTCTCTCGGATCCAACATTAGTGATCCCTTATCCATTGGTGATCCAATGGCTCACGCTCTCTGTTTCCTCTAACTCTCCCATCCCTCTCTTGTGACGCCCTGAATCTCGGAAGCATCTAGAGCGACAATTAACTAATAGGGCTGCGAAAATTAAATAACGATAATACATATACGTGCCAAAAATCAGATATTATAGAGTTATATAGTACAGACCCAGCTAAAATCTTTTTGGAGTACATCGAACAATACAAGAAACAGGTGATTAACCACAAAACTTGTACTACGTGGCCGAGGAAGGCTAGGATGAAAGCCAGAAACTCTTAATCAAGGCTTTATGTCTGCGTCAACATACTCGTCAATAAGCTCTTCTACCTCTTCGAAACCTGGCATGGAATGCCAGAGAAACTCACACCAACATACAAATATTTCTCATGTAACAGGTCAAAACATGATAGATAAAATAGCAGGTTAATCATGACAGTGATTATGATGAGAAATGGTGCAACCAATTTAATTTTCTAATCCAATTAAAACTTAAGTGATTTTAGGTTCTCCCGCCCCGGGGAAACTATCCTAAAACCCCATGATCCCAATTACGCTGACCAAGTCTACCGATCGACAAAGAGCGTTCCTTAAGCCGGACAATGACTACATAGCAGACTAAGTGTCCAGCCGGGTCATCACTGATGGCAAGGTGTCAGCGACGGTCTGGCCCTCTGATCTCAGGTCAAGGTCCAGTGCGGGATCGCGAAATCTAACTCCGATTATTACGCCACCCGACCGCCTTCACAAAAAATACAAATATTACAACAATGTGCATTTAGCACTTGGGGCAAAAACCTCCCAAAACAAATCAGGGCATATAGCCAATATTACAATATTTTCAAGTATCCAAATTTTCTAGAATTTCAGTTCCATCAATCATAGTACCAACCATAAGGTTCAATTTTCATTTTTTTCTTAAAATAAAATGGTAAACCCCGTAAAATTCATCCCAATGATGATGTGGCATAACACAATATGCTGAAGTTATAATTTTTCAACTTACATGAGAATTTATGCATGGATATGATTAATTAGCATGTAGACAAAAACGCACAAATTAATTTAAAGTCACCTCAAAATACTTAGCCTAAAACACAATGTGCATAGATTAATAATTTAACCAAATTTGCATGTAAGTAATTCAACCACTAAAATTATGTAAATATATCAAGACAATATCACACATGCTAATTATTTAATCATGCATAACACAACATAAGAAACCCAAAACAATAGCATTAATACTAAATCACATTTAATCACAATTAGAATTTTCAGATTTTAGCTACTAATTTTAGGGTTTTTAAAATACTTATACTTAGAAATAAAATTTGAGATTTGGTAGGCACCCTATTTGGGATGTTCTGAACACTTTTTATATTTTACACTTTTTCAAATTTTTCCTCTAAGGCCTCAATTTTCGCAAAACAAATTTATGTGACAGTGTAGAGAAAAAATTTCAGAACAGTGGCATGACAAGTCAGTGGCTTCGAAAATAAAAATGAGGACTTAGACTTAAAAATT
Source organism: Heliamphora pulchella (assembly GCA_032270985.1). Lineage (NCBI taxonomy): Eukaryota > Viridiplantae > Streptophyta > Magnoliopsida > Ericales > Sarraceniaceae > Heliamphora > Heliamphora pulchella. Next base: position 1,293 of record JAULJZ010104185.1, on the reverse strand, counting down.
CATTTTTAATATTTGTACAGTGGTAGATCTATGAGTTTAGAAACTCTGAAACTTGACCTTGTATTTTTTTTTTTTTTTGAATTTATTATAAATATTCTACCAAACAGTGTTCAGATTCGACACACTTTGGGAGAATGGTTGAGATTTTCTCTATACACATGCAAACGGGTTGATTCCAGTGGGGTTAGAAAAATAAGACGTTTATCTATCCAACTACATAAAAATCATACCGACATCTTATTTATACAGTAAATGGAATGGATTCAAAGTGGTTTGTCCAAACAGCCATTTTAATCCGATTGCTTCTCTACTTTTAGAAAAATAAGAAAAATGATTTGGACCTCAAAAAAATTCGTGCATGCAAATAATATATATATGAAACTACAGTAAAAATTGCAGAAACTTTTGATGAGTCTAGATCACTCAAAACAAATAGCAAAAATAAGATTTTTGACAAAAACTATTTCTAGATAGATTTGAGTATGAAGAAAACATGAGTTTGAGCATGGATCTGAGGTTTTGGTGAGATTAGGAGATGAGAGAAGACATATAAATATAAATGTATAAAGATATTGTTTCTACCTTAGTAATGCTTAATGGATGATGGATGTGGATGAACCTTGAAGAAGCAAGAATTATCAAGAACTTGAAGAACACAAGGCTTTTCTTCACACTCTCTCTAACTCCCTACTCTAACACTTAGCAAATGGAACAAAGAATTTTTTGATTTTGGAAAGGGTAAGTGCCGAACAAGAAGGGGGAGGAGTCCTTTTAAGTTAAAAAAATGTTAATGGAAGGCAAATGATACTTGTGTAAGATGGGTGGTGATTTTGGCAACTCATATTGCATGCAAATAAAAGGAATATGACACAATGTAAAAAAAATTGAGATTGAGTGTGTAAGTGCACAAAGTGGCTGGCAATGGGGGTTTTTAGGATCCAATTTTGAATTTTATTATATTATATTATTTTATTGTATATTTAATGATATATATGTACTACATTGTTCAAAAATTATTTCCAAAAATTAACTTAATATATATTTTTAACTATGAATATTAAAGACTTGAATTAACACTATAATTTTAGGTGTTGTACTTAATTTTTACATCTTAATTTAATTATAACATTATTTAGTTGTGGTAGTTGGGCTAAATTTTAATTTTTTGTACCATTTCGTAACTTAATGTATATTTTTATTTACTACACTAGTTTATATTTAATTTAATGAATTTAGATTTTAAAACTCAATTTCATAATTTAATATTATTTTATCATTATTTAATTATTTATA
>JAULJZ010104164.1:0-11784 GCA_032270985.1 Heliamphora pulchella | reverse complement strand
ACAAAAAATTCTAATTAAAGAATTCTTAAGTGTTTGAACTCTTTGAGATAAAAGTCATTTCTATTTGGTTAAGGTGTCAACTTTAATTGTTCAAAATGTGTTAACACTTTCACTTTGGAAATATAAAATATTATCCATTTAAAGACATTTATTCTTAGAAAATAAATTATCAAAATTATCAAAATCAAATTAAGAAGCTCAAGGCTAACAAAGAGCTATGCCGAACAGAGACGAAGACTGCTCCAATTCGAAGTGGGAGATCATGTCTTTCTGAAGATTCAACCGCGACGAGGAGTCCTGCGTTTCGACAAGAAGGGAAAGTTAGCCCCAAGGTTCATTGGACCATTCGAGATCTTATCCAAAGTTAGAGAAGTGGCATATCGCTTGGCTCTACCACCACAGCTCGCTGATGTTCATAACATTTTTCACGTATCAACGCTAAGGAAGTACGAACCTGATCCTACCCATACTAAAGATTGGAAAGAGCTACATGTCGATGAGGACGCTACCTTTGAAGAACGATCAGTTAGGATAATCGACCGATGTGATAAGATTCTATGAGGAAAGACTATCCCACTCGTTCGAGTTCTTTAGAGTCACCACGGAGTGGAGGAGTCAACTTGGGAACGGGAGGAAGCGATGAAAGCAAGCCATCCCTAACTGTTCACAGACTAAGGCACGATACAAAATTTTGAGGACAAAATTTATTTTAAGGGAGGTAAATTGTAATGACCTAATTCAAACCCTAGTATTGGCAATCGTCAGCACACGAGATCATAGGTCGCTACAAAGGTTAGAAATCCTAACTCAACTCGAAAACCCTAATTCAAACCGAAAATCCAAAAGAGGTTCAAAACTCAAGAGATAAAATCCTAACACCCAGAGAACCTCCCAACATCCTAAAATAAGTAATTATTGTGACATATTAGATTAAAAATCAAGAAATTCTCATAAAAGGGTAAAATGACCAAAATATCCTTGGTACACCAAAAAGTTTTAAAACTTCAAAATTTGACACATGGACACCCTAAATTAAAAATTTAAATACAAATAAGTAGTAAAAGACAAAATAACAACAAAAATAACAAAACTACCCCTTTGTGGCCGATTCTACCTATGAGTATCTGCTAAAAAGTCACTTTTTGTATTTTAAACTCAAAAAGTAAGAAAAATATGTACAAATCAAGTATCATTATAACCCAAAATTATTCAAACAATTAATATACATAATAATATAATATTATAAGCTAACCAAAGCAAATAAATCATTATTAAAGTTCCTACACACTTAAATAAGTTAAAAAGTCACATCTTCTTAAATTAGCTTAAAGTGACTTACTTGCCTACACTTGATTAATCAATTGTTATAAAAAATTATAATAAATCATGAGAAGACTAAAATAATCATAAACTTACTAATATAATATGTTTTAAGAGGTTGGAATACTAAAAAGATACATCAAAATAATTTTTTAACCATTTTCTTGCCCAACAACGCACCAAAATCGCATTTAATTAATAAAATAATACAAAAAATAACTTTTGAGCCTCCCAAACAGGCCCCACCAAATTTCCCTGCCCAAGATTGAAAATATTTTCTTGAATGCCACCCCCCATACCATGCAACCAATTGGAAATAAAGAAATTAAACATTTCCTAAAGAAATTAAACATTTCCTTACACTTTGATCATTAATCTCACAAACTCCTTCTCCTATATAAACCAAGGCCAAACACCCCTTCTCCACCCCATATTTTCAACATCTTTAGAGAGAGAAACTCCAAAAATTTTTGTGAGCTTAAGTGTTCTTTAAGTGTTGGGAGAAAAAGAAGAAGAAGGAAGAAAAGAAGAAGAGGAATCCAAAAAAGAACAAGAAGGATACCTAAAGTTAAGTCCTAACTCTTCACCCACCATCACCCACTCATTTTAAGATAAGTAAACACTTCAAAAATCCCTTCTTAGAATCATCATTAACTCCCTCAATCCATCTCTGAAAATAGAACCAAGAACAAAAATCGAAACTACGAAGAAAAAGGCATTGTGGTATGAGCCATGGATTGTTAATGTTTCTTGTGACTTGTGGTGTGTGTGCCCATTGATGTTATTGAGTTTTGTGGCCTCTAAAAGTTCTTGAATAATGATATGTATAAGTGTTTAACACATGCATGCAAAGAGAATAGCTCAAATTTTGACATTCAACATGCTAGGTAGCAAGAACACATAATGACCTGAGATTTGTGACTTTTGAGCTTTTTGCTCCGAACTTTAAAATATTATAAAATATAGAAAAGTAACCTAAGTGTGTTCTTTATATCCTTACCTAGGTTTAGATGTTATCTTTCATCTAAAATTTGTTTGAACTGATTTGAATTAGTAGAACTCGAGATATCACATTTTTGCCAAAGTGTGTTAGTTTCAGATCAGTCAGTATTACAGACCTAATAACCTTGGTTTAAAACGAGATCTAAGCTTAAGTGAAAACATTAAAGTTATAGATAACAAGTATATCTAGCTACCCACAAAAAATGAGCTAATAAATATTTATATTTGATAGGTCAAAATACATCTGAAAGTCACTGTTTTGGATCTGTGAGTAATAGAGCCTTCTGTCACATGTTTTTGTGCAACCAAAAACCCATGTTTTTAATGACCTACTCCAAAAGTGGTTTTCATGAAAAGTGTAGGTAACATATTTATTTAGTTTCTATCTAAAAATCAGACCCAACAACCACCGGATGATCCCCTAAACTATTTTTAAACCCTCTATTGAAAACAAGTTCTGATGAGTGTTTTATGACTAACTGAACCTATTTTTAAAAATGGCTTATTTCTCTAACTTGTTTCAAATATCTACCCCGAGCACTATTAATGAGACTTGTAGGGGACATATTAAAATATAACATATCCAAAAATTAGACTTGTACAACCTACTTTGATACCTCAAAATCGAGACCAACTGAGACCCATTTTCTGTATTTTTCTCTATAAATTGCTAAACCGTTTTCACTTGTATAAATTTATTCACCTATTTACATTAGGATTTGACCTTAGTATTGAACATAACAATTGTAAAGAATATTTTATCTAGCTGGTGAGCAAAAACAAGAACCAAACACTAATTCTAAATAACCCAAATCGCTATTGTAGTTTACAAATAAGTGATTAAAAGTTGACTTGTGAATTGTTAAGTGTATGATAAGGCATGTTTTGGTTGTGTAACTTATTCTAAACGTTTTTCTTGATTTAAATGAGATGAATGATGAATTAATGTAAATGTATGATGAAACATGACCATGCCATGAGATTTGAATCGTGTTTTGAGAATTGTACCTTATGCTCTAACTTGCAGTACTTTGTACTATGTTGGCTTGTACCATGTCATGCTTAGTGTATACTATGCCAAAATAGTTGTACTTTAAGATGCATATCATACCATCATGAGCATTACCATCGTTATATTCATGACATGTTGGGATCCATCATACCGTTGTGGGTTTGGGATGCATTAGAGTATTCATTTCCTCGATTCTAAGTCTAGGACATCCCTTGGTTACCGGTTTAAATCTTATTTTGGGCTTTATTCCTGGTATACACCATTGGTGCGTCCCCGGTGTAGAAAATTATTTATGATGATATTGTTGGGCACCATGGGTTCATCACTAGCATACTGTCTTTGTGACTTGGACTTTGGATTGACACCGACGAAGATATCACGAGTCTTAAGGTAGGTTTATTTGGATAAGTGCACGAAATAATTGATTTTGGTTGGCCAAAATATGTGACCTGCCCCCACGCTGTAGCCATTGAGTAAAACAGTTGTGGTATAAAGGCCGATGACGTAGTTATTATTCGCAATGAGGAGCGATGATAGCTTTGGTAATCAATTACCCATTATGTCTACTCTTGTAATTCTCAACGTGAAATTCATGTTATGTCTCTGGGTGCATGATCGGGTTGGGCATCTTGCACTACATTGCATCATCACACTTGCATATTTAGCTATTTTTGCAACTTTATGCTCATTATGCCGTATGTTTTAACTCTTGCCTGTCTCTTAAATCATAACTGTTAAAATATTGGACGATATGTGTTATGCGATGCAGTTAGCAAGTTTAGAGTGTTTTACTTCTAAACTTCGGATAACGGCATTTATGCCATAGGTGAAGGGAAGGATATCCCTTATTTATACTTATGTATATTCTAACGTGCCCGAAAATCGGGGCGCCACATGCATAATATGATCGTGCAAGTATGCATTATAGTTGTACTTCTATCCTTGCCCTGATCATTTGGGTGTATGTCTTTCCAACGTCGGTTGCACATTAAGTCATTGTTGACATAGTTGGGAGCATCCCCAGTGTATAAAATCCTTTTAGGGTATTTTCCTGGCAGAAATCTTCAGTGCATTCCCGGTGTGGTTATCTTTTTGGGGAATATCCTTGGCAAACACCTCGGGCGCATCCCGTTGAAATTCCAGAATTGTTATCCTAGACTTTGGGTTGACACTGTGCAATAGTACCACCGAGTCTTGATGTGGAAAGTCGGAGTGAACCTAATTCGACGAGCATACCCCATGCCGTTGTGGTTTAGATAAGGTAGTCATGGTATGAAATCAAGCGATGTAGTATCATTTTACAATGAAGGTCATTTGTGGTGGCTCAAGTAGTCAATTGCCAATAAAGTCTAACTCTTTGGATTTCCCGCCGTGGAGTCCATTTGATTGTTCTTTTGGTTGGGTGTTAGATTTGTTACATGTATAGCATATATCATCACCATATTTGTTGCATTTTAATTAATGTCAATATATTGTTATCATGTTGTGTGATTATGTGAAAACTTATTTTGGAATGTTGATTGGGTTAAAACGTTACTTGAGTCAGAACAGGAGGGTTTCCTAGAATTTCTTATGGGCCTCGCAGCTCATGGTGTTTCATACCAGGTGAAGACGAAGAATTCACTGCACTAGAGGAATTTCTAGGGGAACAAAATTTTGGGGTTGTGTAAAGAAGATCAATTTTAGATCTCTTTTGTTATCACTCTCATATTGTAATAATTAGTTTTCTTTTTCTGTCTGTACCAAACTCTTAAATTTTCGTTTGACGACTGTAATTTTAACTTTTGTGGTGATTGTCGAGGAAAACCTAATAATTATGGATGTATTAATTATATGTTAATTACAATCTGACTTGCTAGCATAACCATTATTATTATACGTATGTCTTAATATTATCGAGATTTGGGGCATTACACGAACGTTCATTAAAATCATGTAATTCGACGAGAAAGCTTCAAAAAGATTTTGACTTACCGGTAGATTCGTGACTAAGAGATGAGTCTCTCGCTCACGAAGAAGGATCTTAGGATCCTTTACATCGTTTAGAGGTGTGTACCTGTTCATCCCCGATATGGTAAGTCCGTGGGGGATGGGCATGTATCTTGCCAGGTCGAAATGGTTGAGCATCCCCGATGTGGCAACTCCCTTCAAGAGGTGCGCCACTACCTCCTCTGGTGTACCTCCATCGCCACCGTGCACACCACCCTGGCACTGTCACCATTACAACCGCCCACACCTTTGTTGCCACTGTCCATAGCTCCATTGCAACCATACTCGCCATTGCCTAAACTGCCATCACCATCGTCGCCCTCACCGTCGACACCACCACCAATTGCGACCATAAAGAGAAAGGATAGGAGGAATAGCAAATACGTGATCCGAAGGAGAAATTGAGAGAGAGAGAGAGAGAGAGAGAGAGAGAGAGTCAAGAGGATCAAGAGAGAGAAAATCTAGAATTCGTGCGAATGAGGAACTTTTGAAAACCCAAACATATATAACAAACTATAACCTCACAGCCATGAGGCTCACTGCGTTTAAAAGTCACAGCCTTTGCATCCGAGGCACGACCGCGACCTCCCCTGTAACGACCATGAGAAATTTAAAACATTTACTCACGGCCATCACCTCCCAACCACACAGTTGCAGTAAACCTAAGGTTATTTGTTATGGCCGCCTTCTTAAAATTGACTCTCAGCGTAACTGTCCTCCTCATGACCTTAAAATGAGTCCTCGATTCTTTTCATTGCCTAAAATTGACTCTCCACATAATAGTCCTCATCGTGATCTTAAATTGACTCTCCAATCCTTTTGATGACCTAAAATTGACTTTCGACATAACATTGCTTCTCGTGGCATTAAACTGACTCTCTAATCCTTTTCATGACCTGAAACTAACTATTGGCTTAACAATCCTCCTCTTGACCCTAACTTGTCTCTCTGGTCCTTTTAATGACCTAAAACTAACTCTCAATGTAACGGTCCTTGTCATGACCTTAAACTGATGCCCCGATCCTTTTCATGACCCAAAGCTGACTCTCAACTCCTCGGTCCTTTTCATGACCAAAAAATTGATTTCTTAATCGTCCTCGGTCCATACCATGTCCCTAAGTTTGTTCTCAGTAGTTTGCATTATGAAGTTATTTGCCTTGCATTATGATTTATTTGTTTGCATCATATGCATTGCCCCATGAACTACGTTATGGTCTGATCTCTTGCGATGGGATACATATGCAACTCGATGAAAATTCGAGTACGACCATTGTGACGCCCCATTCTCCGGGCACGTCGGGACATACATAAATATAAATAAAAAAATATTCTAGTAATTCATTTATGTTTACATACATTAGTTATTACATCGTAAAGGAGTTCTAAACCGTTCAAAGTACATAACTATTACAGTTTTACTAAAAAATTTCAAAAATTACACTAAGTACGGGAAAACTGAATATAAGAACAAAAGCAGAGGTCTCGACTCCTCAGAATGTATTAGCGAAATCCACTTGCTCTTAGAACTCACCATGTTCTTCAAACTCTTCTTCTCCCTTAACTTATAGAATACTTCAAGAACAATTGAAGGTCTGGTTCCTCACCTCTGTTGCACGAAAATATCAAGTGGGAAGAAGGCGTTTGGGCTTAGTTTATATAGGCAAGGGTTAGGGAACATGGAGGGGACAAAATTTTAATTATAAGTACTTTTTTTCTCCTTTTTCTCTTCCACTTCACATGGGTTGAATTGATATGAGTTGATATGGTGCAAGTTTTGAGGCCTATACATCAAATTTGGGAAATATAAATACAGCTAGGGGACTGTTTAGGTGACAAAAACCTGACCCCACATCAATCAAGGGGTTTTGTATTGGTTTTCGTGCCCTTTTGTGTAAAAAAATGTATTAAAAGTTAATTTGATATGTCTTTTTGGTGTCTTTTTCTACCGAGACCTATTATTTTAGTATGTTTATGATAAATATAGTATTTCCATTTATTATCATAGTTTTCATAACAATTGATTAAATAAAAGTAATTTTTTAAGTCAAATTAAGCTATTTTTACAATATATGATTTTTTGACTTATTTTGTTGTGTATGAACTTTAATAATAATTTGTTTACTTTTGTTGACCTATAACACTATATTTTTATGTATATTACTCATTCAACAAGTATTGAATCATCATAAGACTTAATTTAATACATTTCTCATCATTTTAAGCTAAAAAGAAAGCAAAAAGCAACTTTTCGGCACTCTTCCTAAGGTGGTAGGCCACTAAGGGGTAATTTTGTCATTTTTGATATTATTTTGTCCTTTGATACTTAATTGTACTTAAATCCTTTATTTAGGGTATTCATGTGTCAAAATTTGAGTTTTTAAGACTTTTTGCTGTATTAGGGGCAAAACGGTCATCTTACCCTATTTATGAGAATTTTTTAATTTTTAATTCATTATTTCATGATATTTACTTCATTTAGAATGTTGAGAGACTCTCCGGGTGCTAAGGTTTTGTTGCCTGAGTTTTGGACATTTTTAGAATTTTCGAGTCGAACTTAAGGTTTTTAATTCGAGTTAGGATTTTAAATCTCGTCCGTACTCTATAGCCTTGTAGATTATCCGTCCCTAATACTAGCGTCCGAGTAGTTCGAGTTAGGATTTTGAACTTCATCCGTGCTCTATAGCCTTGTGAATTATCCGTTACTAATACTAAGATCCGAGCAGGGTCGTTACAACCACACTTTTTTTGTATGTTTTGTTATCCTAAGATCGACAGCTTAGTCAAAAGGGATGGTCTCTGGGACTTTGACGCTCATCTATAGCCTAAGTTATGCTCGGTCAAACTGGGATGTCACAACTATTTGTACTTTGATTCTATAGTAAGCCATTACCTTTGATCCTTGCGGCCATAAGGGTTCTTCAATTCTATAAACAACTCTGACCTCTGATCTTCATAGCTTTGACCGTGCTTCCATCCTACAAATAGTTGTGACCTTTGAACTTCACGACCGGGATGTTTATTAATTATTCCTTGCGGCCGTAATATTCAATGTTCACAGTCGCGTCCTTCTCACAGAACCTTCTATTCCTAACATGTGATAGCATATCAGAGGACGTCGTCAGTGTCCTGATGCCTATAAATATCGTTGTTATCAGCCATTTTCAAGAAAGGAGAGAGAGCTTTTGAGAAAAGTGTCATTACTCTATACAACCAAAAACCCAACCTTGACCCGCTGTTGATATTCTCTTCGTTACACTGACTAACCATATTCACAATACACATTTTGATAGCTTCTGAGACTATTTTCTTCTTCCGAGATGAGTTCAAAGTACCATTGATGCCCAAAGGATTCCTAGAGTATCACTATTTTCTAGGTTTGACATCGTAGATTGAGGAGGCACTCGCGGTCGATCGTCCATCTTAGGTACCCGTAGGCCGTCGTTAAGCTATATCCTCGTTTTCTCCCCCTCACGGGATCATTATCACCAGGGTTTCTTGTTTTATTTTATATTTCATTATTGTTAGTCATAATATTGAATATGTAGTATAAATGCCATCAAAAAATGCTTAAACCCATCTTTTCATGAAAAACAGCATGTTAGAAGCTCGGTTTCTAAAATATGTCAGCCACGACCTTTGATTGCAATGGCATTCAACTCCTCTTGTTTAGTTGTCGTGGCCGCAATGTTTAGTTGACAAGCTCGTGATATTTTTCTTATATATCATAGAGGTTGCGACCTCAAATTGCTACGGCCACACCATTTTTGTTAATCCAGTGACTCGAATCATGTTCTGAATATATTTTTCTTATATTTACCAATAAGTAGAGCATGTTAGATATAGTAAACAGTCCAGCATAACCCGTAGGCGTGTTTTCCTTTCGAAAACATGTTAGATAGGATTTTTGATTTTTTTGCTTGCTTTTATGTAGACTCTCTTTAACCAACCTTCTGTATTTGTTACTTCTGAGAAATTTAAAACAAGAACCAAATATGATTAAGTAGAGGCCAACGGAAAACATTTTGATAGCTCCCTATTAAAATCTTTTTGTGTTGAGCTCGATATCAAGAATTACTTCCCCACCCTGTCCTCCTAAAGCAACAGATAGGCAAAGATCTCAAATAGCACAATCTTGGACATGATTAAAAAGAGATCTGAAAAGGCCAAGGGAAGGCGGGTAAGGGAATTTCCCAGCATGCTCTGGACCTACCGTACAACGCTAAAGAGGTTTACCGGTAAAACATGTCACGGCCCATTCTAGAATGGGCCCACAAATGGCATGATCGGCCAATGAATTACATCACCAAAGGCCTATCTTAAGCAGGTTTAAATTTCAAAAAGATGAAGAACATGATTATGCATAGAAAAAATAAAACTTCATAGATTAAAGCGATTAAAACTTCCCAAGAAACAAAGCATCTAAAGAATTGTGTCCATGCATATTAGCTACAAACCATCTAAAAAAGTCATGATTACATTTCAAAAGAAAAAACAAGAAGCAAAAGTTTGACAAGTCTTGATAGGTTTTATGATCCAAGATCCTTTCATGACTAGCTCATTGTTTGTGACTTGAGAAGTTGACAACTAGGTAAGTTGAGGCTCCTATAAGATGTATACTAATGTTATAAGAGGGCTAATGAAGATTTTTCCATAAAACAAAAGCATTTAAAACATGTTCCTGGTCATGAATAAATTCGTGCATTTATTGAAAGTATAATCATACTAAGCATATCATGAAATTATATATCCTTTGTCTGTTGAATTGCAATCTTTCAGGCAAAATAATATTATGATGCTACATCCCGCATTTCACATATTTTCTCAAGAGGACCGACCCCTAAATAGATGACTAGATATCTAAGCCATATCACGCGCTTTTAACTCACTGTACTTTTGCTATTTCGCTAAAAGTCCCTCAAGCGTTGTGGACAACCAAAAGGGCTCACAAATATATCAAAATACATCATGCTTAGTTTTCAATTTTCCTATGTTGTAAATATTCATGGTTGTCCAGTCTTTTGAATAACATCATCTTCATGAAAGCGTAACTTTAAACCATAGGTTTGAGCATAACATGTATTAACATTTCTAGGTATTACCCGTGCTTAAAGGCACTATCACCATTTTTTTTTAGATTACTCGTGTATTTTAATAATTTCTCTAAACCTTATATTATTATGAATAACTCATATTAAAAAATACTAAATGGGAAAAAAGAAGTGTAATACATAAATAATTATTTTAAGTATTCAATTTTTTTTAAAAAAATGACAAAATTCTCCCTATTTTTTGGATAATCCCACAATTTGACCATTCACAAAATAACATGTAATAAAAACAAGTAACACAGCTCAGCTTGGATCCTAACAACAAATTAAAAAGAAAAATTAATCAAAACTTAGTATTAAAAATTTTCAATTTTTCTCTCACCTAACAAAACTAATCAAAAACTATAATACTAAAGAAAAATACTTAGTTGTGAGTTCAACTAAATCCCCTCTTTAAATTTTAGAAACTAATATAGACTAAATCAACATTCATATAATATTTTATACCTTTAGTCTTAGTTGAAAGAAGAGATATTAAATTGGAACGGAAAAATAATAGCCTTCCTTCTCAAACACCGCCAACCTAAACAAGCTTCCTAAAACACTTCCTTTAAACAATAATCCGACAGCTGAAATTCCTAAAAGTTTCTTAGAACTTTTACACATTAAAAAATAATATAAGTAATGAAAATATATATTAGTTTATTGAAAAAGAACACTCCAAATGTGTACTTGAGCATTAAAATGATACGGACAAGTTTATTGCATTAGGAAACATAGGCAAAGTCAACAACAATGCTAAAATCCAAAATATAAACCCAAATGATCTGATAGAAGAGTTGCATAAATATAAACTCTATAAACCCCTTTAAACTTTTTTCAAGATAAAAAGTCCACTTCTTTTTTGCTTATTCAATTAGTATGAACTACCCCCACTATTCACCACAACTAGTGGAGGATGGATAACTAAAAAATTAATTCTAAAAAAAGAAAGAAAAGATTAAGCTACGTGCAAATACATTGTATCAGTATGAAGAAGAAATCTTTGTCTATCTACCCTTCAAATGCATTCGATTAAAGAAATCTTTTGAACACATCGCCAATTTAGTTCCTAGTAAACACATTAATAGTGAGTGACATATATTCATGTGCGAGTAGTGCTTTCTGTGCCTATTGTTCTATGGTGATCCATCAAAATAGATTAAAATAAAATACCATTTAAATGAATACACATAGAGACGTTTAGAATTTTTTAGAAAACACAGCTGTGATTCCTGTTTCACATAAGTGAATAGAAAACAACTTGCAACAACTAATTCATATTAAACACTTAATTTGGTGCTTCATATGAATCAATTGAGAAATTACTTTAAACATACAAAACCTTGTAGCAGTTATCCAAAATCTTGCATG
>JAULJZ010104143.1:0-11784 GCA_032270985.1 Heliamphora pulchella | reverse complement strand
TAGGAGACTGAGCACCCTAAGCCCTGGTGAGCCAGGTAAATCTTTCAAGCCCTAGAAGACTAAGCACCCTAAGCCCTAGAAGACTAAGCACCCTAAGCCCTGGTACGCCAAGCAAATCTAGTACGTCCTAGTAGAAGATTAAGAACCCTAAGTCCTAGGAGACTAGGCACCCTAAGTCCTGGTGAGCTAGGCAAATCTATCAAGCCTTAGAAGACTAGGCACCCTAAGCCTTAGTGCGCTAGGTAAAGCTTGCACGTCCTAGTAGAACACTAGGAACCCCAAGCCCAAGAAGACTAGGCACCCTAAGCCCTGGTGTGCCAAATAAATCTTTCAAGCCCTAGAAGACTAGGCACCCTATGCCCTGGTGCGCCAGGCAAATCTTGCACGTCCTAGTAGAAGACTAGGAACCTTAAGCCCTGGTGCGTCAGGCAAATCCTTTCAATCCTAGAGTCGTGTGTGAGTGACGATTTTTAGTTAATGCACGCCCTAGTAGAAGACTAGAAATCCTAAGCCCTGGTACGCCAGGCAAACCCAACCCTAAGTTCACGTGTGTGTGATGATCCTTAGGTTCTCTCCAAACTCTAGTCCATAAGGCGTTTAGGTCCAAAGTCCAAAAGGTGTCTTAGGATTTCTTCAAACCCTAGTTCATAAGATGTCTAGGTCCTAAGTCTAGAAGATGTCTTAGATTTTCTTCAGACCCTAGTTCATAAGGCGTCTAGTTCCTAAGTCCAGAAGGCGTCTTAGGTTTCCCAAGGCCTAATGTGCTAGGCATTCTATTTTTCAAGTTCTACTCCTCAGGCACCCTAAGTCTAGAAGGCGTCTTAGATTTCCCAAGCCCTGCTCCACAGGCACTTATGTCATAATTGTTTCTTATGTGTTTTTAATTCCCCTATGATTGTTTGTTTACCTATTTTTTGGATTTAAAAATAGTTTTTTAGTCTCGACTTAGCTTTTAATTATTTTTGTCCTATGCTCGTCCCGAGTTTTTAGTTCTTGACTCGACTTATTAATTCGTGGTGTTTTCTCATATAAAAATAGTTTTAAGTCTTGACTTGGCTTTTAATTATTTTTGTCATGTTGTTTCGTCCTGATTCTTTAGGTTTTGACTCAACCTATTCATTCGTGGTTCTCTCCTATGAGAATGATTTTAAAGTCTTGACTCGACTCTTCAATTATCCTTATCATGTTATCGTTTCGAGTTTTTAGGTCCTGACTCGACCTAACTAATTCATTGTTGCTTTTCTGGTTAAGATAATTTCTAGGATCTTGACTCGATCTTGTTGTTTATTTTGTCCTCAGCCGAGTTCTTAGATCTTAAATCGATCTTTGATTTGCTCGTTTGTGTTCCCTTTAGATCTCACTCGATCTTTAGGAGTTGTTCGATTATACTAGTGTCTGCATCATGTTAGCATCTGTTCATGTTAGCATTCGCTTCATGTTTCTTATCTTGCATCCCCTGCATTTTGTCCCGTGAAATACGTTTTGGTCTGATTCCTAGCAAAGGGGTATGCAGGCAGATTGATGAAAATTCCAGTACGACCAACATCATATGCATGCTTGTGTGTTTGTGGCCTAAGATAACGGCTTAGTCAAATGGTTGTTGACTCTTGATCTTTGATATAACTTATATCACGCGTTGCTATGCAAGTTATATCAAAGAGGGGCAACTGTAGACACCCTAATTTGACCCCACCTAATCTTAGGTGAATCCGATGATGAAACCAATTGAAATGGTGCTTTAATATGATCCTCGGGAAATGATCCAAGCTCGGTATTTAAACTCAATGATTAAAACCTTCAAACCAGTGAAATTATCATTGAATCGCCATGTTGGAACCTTGGGGTCGCCATGTTCATTGTGGAAACCGCCAATAGAACCTCTTGGAAGCTTCCACTTTTTGTGGCAACCGCCATGTCCATACCTAGTGACCACCAACTTGCATAGTGGTGACTGCCAACTCCATTATGGCAACCACCTGTAGAACCTTCTGGAAGCTTCTTTTAATGTGGCGACCGCCATGTTCATACCTGGCGACCACCAACTCCAAAAAACCTGACGTGTCGCAGAACGTGTCAGCATCTCATTGGTTGAAGAATTCTATAAATATCATACCCCAATGTACGTTTTCAGGACAGAATTTTAGAAAGAGAAGCTCTGCCGAGTCGCCAAGCAATTCTGAGCCCCGACACCGAAACCCTGCCGAAGTACCAAGAGGCCAACCCTCGATACTGAAGTTCTAAAACTCTAGCTTAGATCATCGCCCAAGGGTCAAATTGCTCATCACCACTCCCCGACTCGTGGATTCTTTAGCAATCTAGCTATTTCGCTTAGATTTTCGATCCTTCTAACTTCATTTTCTTCCTCTTTAGAGTGACCAGATTAATTTGATCGTTTTATTTTGATTCCGTTCTTGCATTACTTATATAGTTGCTATATTCATATTTGAATTCATGTTTTAGTTTATTTAGCTTGTTTGTTTCATACATTGCACACTTGCACTAAAAGCTTTATTAATACATTAAATAGTACTAACATAATTTAACAATACGACTAACGATGTCGTTAATATTATAATCCAAACACTTACATACATATGGTTGTAATTGTCAATATTACACCTATATTTTATTTTTCGGCTTTCTTTTAATTTTTCTTTATCATTTTTCATTTTCTTTTCTTTTCTTGTAATATTAATTCAATATTCTTTTTCTTTTAGCATTAGTTTAATGTTCCTTTATCAGCATTTCTTTTTCTTTTAATATTAGTGTGCATTTCTTTTAATATTAATGTAATTTCCTTTACTATCATTTTGTTTTATTTTGTTTTCATTTTTTTTAATATTAGCTTTATTTTTCTTATAATGCTCCATGTCCTTTTGTACTTTTCTTTTTTTTTTAATGTTAGTTTTATTTTCTTTTCATAGTATTTATTTTATTTTATTTTTCATTTTATTAAACCCAAAAATCATAAAAAAAATCTTTTAAACTAAATTTCATCATTAAGTATAATTTTCTTCTCTTTTATTTTCTTTTCCTTTTATTTTCTTTTGTCTCTTTTAAAATATAAAATATGAATAGTTATGTTTTCTTTTTAGTAGTTTAAATAAGTATTTTCTAACCTTTTCATTTTAGTATAGTTTTTTTTATAAATTTTTTCTTTATTATTTTTTCCTTTAAATCTTTAAGCTCTCTTTTGTTATAACACATTTATTTTTAATTTCTTTGTTAGTAAATTTTCTTTTTAATATAGAATTTTTTATGAATATTTTATTTTACATTTAGTATTTTTTTATTAAATATTTATTATGTTAATACTAATCTAGTTTGTTTTGATAATATGAATATTTTTAGTTACTTTAAAATCATATTTAGAATAATTTAGTTTATTTCTTACTAGCAATTCATGTTTAGATAATTTTAGTAATTTTTAAAATGTTTTCTATTCTTTAAATCATGTCAATTTTAGTATTATCACATGCAGATTTGCTACATGTATTCTTTAGTTAGAAATTGTATATCGTAGGACTTAAGATTTTCTTTTTTCATTTGTTTTGATTTTGTGTTCTATATACATATATTATATATTTTTTATATTTGATTTTGGATGTTCTCTCTTTACATCCACTTTCTTCATTTGCAAGCATTTGAAGAATTTTATTAAAAAACTAATGATGATTAGTAAAGGCTAACCATATGGTCGGGCGAACGAGATGCTAACACATTTCTCGATTCCTACCTTAGCCCCCGAATCTTTTTTCTCTGGTTAAATATTTTAAAGATCAATAGCCATTTTTGTCTTTCTTGATTTTTCTCAAAAACTAAGTAGCAACTTTATTTTCAACAAAAAGAGATTTTCAAAATTTAGCTTTCAAAGTGTTAAAATATTTTCTAAACATCTTTTAAAATCCTATATTTTTTACCATTTTAAAACTCCCAGAATTTTGGTGCCACAATACCGTTGAGAGATTGCTAGGTAGGCTTAGGTCTTCTATATGTGTGACTATCACAAATCTCCTTATGGATCTTGAATAGCAGATCCTGAACCTTGTTCGAATGTACGCAAAAGAGGTAGGGGCCTGTGAAAGATTTCTTGTACAGGTCCCCCAAACTCGAGTCCCATAACTGAGCTGCCTTCCTCCGTATCGTCGGAGCTTCCTTTTGGTCATACGAAAGCTCATCCTTAGTCAAGTAGTCCCTTATGGGATCCATTCAGCTCGGGCCCAACTCTAAACAGAAGACCTGCTTCTCTTCGGGGGTGACCGTGCTTGGTTGCTAGAGGATTTTCACAGTAATTACTCTTTTCTTTTTAGAACTTACCGCTGATGCGATGCATGCTAAAGAATCTGTATGGTTGTTCTCCTTAAATGAGAGTTGTGTAATCTCATTGTGTGGGATGCCCTTAGCTAGTTGCTGAGCCAGCCAAACATAAGCTTGCATACTATCATTTCTAGCTACATACTCCCCCTTAAATTGGTTAACGACCAGTTGTGAATTACAATAGATCTTGACCTTCTAGGCTCCTAATTGTTGAGTCCGGCTAGGAGGGCTTCATATTTCGCCTCATTATTTGTGGCTTGAAAGTCAAGCCGAACTACTCTCTCTACTGGGACTCCTTTGGGACTGTAGAGCACAACACCTGCCCCTGCTTCCTTACTGCATGACGAGCCATCCACGTACAAACTCCATGCGGTGTCTGGTTCACCCTTGTCTTGGCCTCTTTTTTGAATAACTTGTTCTACAGCCTACCCCCAGTATTAGCCGAACGCTCTTCTTGGCTGAATTGGACTATAAAATCGACCAAAATCTAGCCCTTTATAGCTGTCCTTAGGGAGAATGTTATCTCGTGCTCCCCAAGTTCCACAGCCCACCTTGTTACTCTTTTTGAGAAGTTTGCTTTTCGAAGCAAAGCCTAGAGTGTGTATTCGGTGATCACCTTAATCGGATGAGCTCTGAAGTAATAGATCAGCTTCCTTGATGCGGTGACAAAGGCTAAGGCCAGTTTCTCTAATGGAAAATATCTTATCTCTAGGTCAAGAAGCACTTTACTCACATAGTAGATTGATTTTTGGATATTATCTTTTATCTTCAGTAGAACGACGTTGACTACCTGCGTTGATTCTGCGAGGTATAGGTAAAGCTTCTACCCACTGTTTGATACCATCAGTAATGGTAGAGAGGAGAGATAGTACTTCAACTCAGTGAAAGCTTGCTCACTCTCATCATCTCATGTGAATTGATTTGCCATTTTTATAGCCTTGAAGAATGGTTAGCACCAATCAGATGCCCGACTAATGAAACGGTTGAGTGCCGCTACTGTCTTAGTGAGCTTCTATACTTCTTTCAAATTCTAAGGGCTCTTTAGTTTCTAGATAGCTGCAATCAATTCGGGGTTCACCTCTATTTTCTTGTGAGTCACTAGAAAGCCTAAGAACTTCCCAAAGCTTACCCTAAAGGCACACTTGAAAGTGTTCAGCCTAAGTTTGTAAGCTTTGAAGATCTTGAAGGTCTTCCTTAGGTCATCCAGGTGTCTATTCAGACGCTTAGTCTTGACCACCATGTTGTCAATGTAGACTTTCATAGTGTTGCCGATCATCTCCCCGAACATCCCGGTTGCGAGTCTTCAGTAAGTGGCCTCTACATTATTTAATCCGAACAGCATCACTAGATAGCAGTATATACCCCGAGAAGTAATGAAGGTTGTTTTCTCTATGTCCGGGGGGTAGATGTCTATCGAGTGATACCCCATGTATGCATCCAGAAAGCTTATCCTCTCATGCCCCGTCATTGAATCGACGAGTTGATCTAATTGGGAGAAAGGGAAGCAGTCTTTCGGGCACGCCTGAATAAGTCGACGCACACCCGCCACTTACCATTTTTCTTCTTAATCACCACCGTGTTGGCTAACCAGCTTGGGTAGTGGACCTCTTTGATAGTTTTCGCTTCTTTTTGGTACTGCACCTCTTCAATTACTGCCATTACGTGGTGTGGGGAAGACTTCCTGGGCTTTTGTATCACGGTCTTGTTCATGGGATCTACATTTAGCCGGTGGCTAATCACCTCAAGGTCTATCTCTAGCATCTCTAGGGTGTCCATGCGAAGACCTCTCTATTTTTCTTCAAGAACTCCACCAGTTCGATTTCTTACTATTCAGGCTTACTGGTCCCGAGTAAGACGTACTGATCTGGATCTTCTGAGGAGATGCAGGCCTTCTTCAAATCCTTAACTACATTCTCTTCGGCTGTTTAGTTGTAATCATAGATGGCAGGGCCATCATCTACCTCAATGGTTTTTACCTCGAGATACTGTTCTCAGTCCTTCACTGTAGCGAGGAAACATTGCCTTGCTGTGCGCTGGTCTCCCATAATCTCAACTACCTCCTTTCCCATCTGAAACTTAAGGGACTGGTGATAGGATGAAAGGACATCCCCCAAGATATGTATCCAAGTCCTCCTTACTATAGTATTATAAGTGGATGGTTGATTGAAATCTAAGAACTCAATGTTTAACGTTGCAAGCTCCGCCTTCACCGACATAGTTATCCTTCCCACTAGCCACACAGGGTTTGAACCGATGCCGATCAGTGGAGTCATACACTTCTTTAGTGCCGAGTCCTTCAGCCCGAGCTTTTGAAAGAGACTATAGTACATGATATCAACCGAACTCCCTTGGTCCACTAATATCCTCATCACGTCATAGTTGGCAATGCGTAGATTCCGTACCAAGGCGTCATTGTGGGTATGTTGTATTCCCAAAAGGTCGTCATCTGAGAAGCTAACCCTTTGCATTTGTCTTTGGTTAAAGTTTTTCTATGTTCTTTGGCGCTTATCCTCATCCACCTTCATTGTGTGGGCTAGGGCTTTAGCTTTCTATCGAACTACAGCACGGGTGATCGGCTTAGTAGTGTCGTGGATCATTTTTACTACCCCAAAAGGGGCATCCCTTTGCTCGAGCCTTCTGTCTTATACATGTGGCCTTTCCTCCTCAGTAGTTTTATCAATATTGATGAACTCCAAAAGAAACCCTGCTCGGACCAGATCCTTCAAATGCCTTTTGAATGTCAAGCATTATCCAGTCAAATAGCCATGATCTCGATGATAGTGGCACTTTCTGTTTGGATCTCATCTTTTCCTCTCTGGTTGCTTGATGGAGGCCATGCTCTGTTCGGCCTGGTTGATATCCTCCTTAACCTTAGCGTGTTGTTCGATTTTCACCATCAACTCGGACATGATAGATACGACTTTCTTGATGAGGGAATGTCTTAGACAGCTTTGTGGAGGTAGCCTGAGTTTGAAAGATGCCATGACCAACTGCTCACTACAGTCTTTTATCTCATTGTATACTTCCCAATAACGCCGCGCATAATCCCGGATAGTCTCTCATTCATTCATCCAAAGAGAAAGGAACGTGTTGAAGCTTTTGGGCTACTTACTGTTGATAATGAACCGAGCAATGAAGGATTCACCCAACTGCTACCAACTGACTACTGATCGGGGTGCCAGCTTATGAAACCAACTGAGGGCAGTTTCTCTCAAACTGGATGGGAACATGCGGCAAAGGCATCGCTCCCACTCTAGAGTGTCGTCGCTTGTCTGTACTGACGAATGTGGTTGACTAGATCTGTCTTTTTATCATACATCTCAAACTTCGGTGGGGAGAACTTACGTGGTGAATCTACATTCTCAATTACCTCGGCTAGTGGTGAAATTGAGATCTTCTCTAGGGCCTTTCTTGCCACATCTAGTGCTATTCGGCCATCCCCTGTGGTGCCAGGATTTGGAGTTTGTGAGTTCAAAAATAAGAAAATTTAAGAAATATTTAGAAAATATTTTAATACCTTAAAAACTAAATTTTAAAAATCCTTTTTTGTTGAAAACGGAGTTGCCACTTGATTTTTGAGAAAAATCAAGAAAAACAAATAGCCTACTGATCTTTAAAGCGTTAAGCAAAAAAAATAGGGTTCGAGAGCTAAAGTACGAATCGGATACGGTGTTAAGTACCCCGTTTGCCCAACCGTAAGGTTGGCCTCTACTAATCATTATTGGTTCTTAATTAGATTTATCAAATACAGAAGATTGTACCAAAGAGATAACATTCAAAATCATATAAGAAAAATACATAACATATATATATAAATACCAAAATAAAGCAAATAAAAAAAGAAAATCTTAAGTCCTATGACATGCAATTTCTAACTAAAGAATACATTGAGCAAACTCGCATGCAATGTTATCAAAATTAGCATGATTCAAATAAAAGAATAAAAATATTTTATAAGTTACTAAATTCAAACTATACTAAAAATAAACATGAATTTGCTAACAATATCATCAATTAACTAAAATAACCTAAACTATTTCAAACATAATTTTAAATTGAGTAAATAAAGCATACTTTACAATTATCATACTAAATATGCATATTACCAAATATCTTAAAATTACATTAACACGATTAACTTCTATTAAAGAGAAATGCTAAACTAAAATATAAAAAATGTATATAAAAATCCTATATTAAAAGGTTTAATAACAAAGAAAACAATGAAATTAATAACTAGAATTTTATGTTTTTGTCAAAAGAATGTTCCAATATTTGATCAAAAGAAAAGGAAGATGAAAATAAAATTTACAAAAGAAAATTAAACCAGAGTTAAAAGGTTTGTGAAAAAGATAAAAAAAACATAATAAAAACCGATGGGCTAGTATTAAAAGAAAAAGAAAGAAATCTAACTATTATTAAGGATTTTATAGGTTTTATATAAAAAAAAACTGACAAAATAAAGAAAAAGAAGAAGAAATGTTGCAAAAAGGAAAACTAAGCTAAAATTAGGAGATTTTATGAATTTTGGTGTTAAAAAAAATAAAAATAAGAAAAATAAAAACAAATATAATTAGAAAATATTTAAACAAAAGATAATGCATTAAAACAAAAAACTATTATGTAATAGTATAACAACTATTTAATTAGAAAATATAAATGTAGTATTGACAACTACAAGCATATGAATGTAAATGCATCAATTATGACAACTACAATACTGTAAGTTGCAATTGTCAAATATGTTAGCACTACTTTGTAGAATCAAAGAGTAACAATGTACTAAGTGTAAATGTGCTATGTGAACAAAAGAAATATGAATTTAACTAGTTTAACCTAATCTAAACATGTCTTGTATAAACAAATCAAAATTCAAGATCTAATTTAATGAAGTAAGATAATTGAATCAATTACACAAATGGTACTAATAAAGTATGCGAAATAAAAGGTTGAAAATAATCCGGTCACTTCAAGAGAGAAGAAATGAAGATAGAAAGACCAGGGATCTAAATAGAATACATAGATCGCAAGTAAATCCTCGAGTTGGGAAATGGTGATTGATAGTCCAATCCTCAAGCAGTGATCCAATCCAAGTGTAGGTGAGTCAGGGTATCAGTATCGGTGGTCAATTTCTCGATGCTTTAGTAGGGCAACGGCGTCGAGGTTCGTACTCTCTCAGTACTTTGGTAGGGTATCTCTCACTCTAAATTCTCATTTGAAAAATGTACCAGGGGTACGGTATTTATAGAATTCTTCAACCAATGAGATACTAACATGTTTTGGGACACGTCAGGTCATTTAGAGTTGGCAGTCACCGGGTTTAAAGTTGACGGTCGTCACAAAAAATAAGTTTTCAGGAGTTTTTTATGGTTGTCGCCACAATGAAGTTGGAGACCTCATGGTTCAAATGCGGCGGTCGCCACTTTGGTTAGGATTTTCAAGAGGTTCTTGTGTAAGTCACCACAATCAAAGTTAGCGGTCCCATAGTTCAAATTGGTGGTTCAAGGTAATTTCACTAATTTGAAGGTTTTGATCATTAGGTTCAGATCACTTTTTGAGGATTGTTTCAAGAGCACTATTCTACTTGTTTTCATTATTGGATTCATCTAGATTGACTTAAGATTGGCGGAGTCAAATTGGGGTGTCTAAACCCCCATGCTGCATTCTGGAATCCATTCTTTTTTCTAACCACATTCGAAGATCCTGGTTCGGGTCTAGTTCGACCCGAGCTACCCTTTGTGGGATTGGCTGAGTAAACCCAGCCTCAATAGTCTCTGTTTACCTAGTACTTTTTGAGCTCTTTTCAGGTGCTTTTCGTCTCCGCCTTTGAGGATGACTTAGGCTGTAGGATTCTGGGTTTTGTTCGGTCTCTTTTAGTTAGGGGCTATCTCTTTGCCTTACGTGTGGATCCCTCTGGACCTCTTACCTTTGAATCCTTTGCCTCAGTTCCTCAATCTCTCTCTCGCGTTGTTCTATTCTTTCTTCAATTTCATCAATGATCTAGTCACATTGAGCCAGCCTTTCCTTCAGTCTCCCTTTTCTCTTGAAAATGGGGGAGAAGGCCGTTCTTCTCTAGAGCTTGTGGTAGAATAACGCAATCGTCTCCCATTATGTGAGGCATCATCTCTGTGCCTTTGAATCTCTGATGGGACTCTAGACACTCTTGGTCATTCTGGGACGACTGGTATTAATCTCTGAGGGATACCTTCTTGCTCCCTATGTGGCTTCCAGTAAATCTAGTAGGAGTTTGGCTCATGATTTCGTTGGTCTAGGATCGTCGTTCCCACAGACGACGCCAAATTGTGCGCGTTGTAAATTGGTAGCACAATTAGAACCAAATCAATTGGTCCAACCTTGATGATCTCGAACAAAACTATGATCGAACTCCTAGTTGTCGAACTCGCTGAAGGCTGCACATAGCGTTCTCGAACTCCTACAAGATGAGGAACACCGTTATTACTTTCCAGCCTGGGTTGATCGGGAAGCACTCTAACATTCAAGTTAGATTTCTCTCTGAGAGGTTTCTAATCAAGAATTGGATTGAAATTGCGTACCTAGGGCCGTGGAGTGCCTCTCCTCTTAAAAAGGTTGAAACCAGGGAGGCTGAGTCCTCTTGGGACTTTGCCTCTTGTCCCTTATCTCTGGCTTATTAGAGATTCTGCCTTATTTGTGGGTAGTTCTGGTTGTTTTAGATTGCTGATCTTCCACTCTCGAACTGCCTTGGTGGGAGTGGAGTCCTATTGGGTTATCCTCTAGCTCAGAATTTATCAAATGAGGGCTTAATTGTCGTGGGTTGGCCTCTTTTTTGAGCGGGCTTGAACTCTCTTTGGGTTGTCCAACTCATTTAGGCTAAACCGATTTATGGTCTTTCCTAATGGATGGCCCGAATACTTCTTATTTTGGGTTGGGCCTCAGGCCCATTGATTAGTCTATTCTCAATTGCATATTTATTAAAAAAAATATTTACAATATGTATATGGGTTAAGATAAGAATATAATAACTAATAAGGGAGATGAATTGGGTTGATAAAAAATTAAAAAAATATAATACATAATTAACTCACTCTATTTATTTGATCGACGAAACGAGTTGATGTTTTATTTGAAGAAAGAAATATGTTCTCATGTTTCGAAGAGGTTGTATCAAGTAAAACTGTATGCGGCATTAGAATCTCTTCAGACATTTTGGCCACTTCCCAAATATCCCGAAAATACCCTCCTCATATAAAACCAAGACCTTCCTTTGTCGACCGGCTTCTGGTGATCTCTCTCTCTCTCTCTCTCTCTGTAGCTCTAAATTCTCTATCATCAGCGTCACTCTCATCAGATTTATAGTCGGAGTAGTCTGTGTTTCAGCTCGGTTGGAATCCTTATTCATTCTCCATCCATGACTGTCCTGACTCCTGCCCCAATTGATGTATGTTACCCAACCTCTCTCTCTCTCTCTCTCTCTCTCTCTCTCTCTCT
>JAULJZ010104122.1:0-11786 GCA_032270985.1 Heliamphora pulchella | reverse complement strand
AGAGCTTCAGCACTTTTGTGTCGAGAGTTTCGGCCCCTTTTGTGTCGACACAAAATATATTTGTATCAATTCAAAATGCTTAGTCCTGAAAACATCTTTAACAAACTGTTAGGGTGTCAAACTATTTGTTCAAATGTGTTGATACACTTGATATTTTCAAGTATACTTTGCCTTAATGTTTTAATTTAATTATCAATTGGGTTAAATACAAAATATTCTCATAATGAAGAATACTTAGGTGTTTTAATTCTTTTGAGAGATAAGTAATTTCTTTTGGCTAAATATGTCAACTCATTTGTTTAATTTGTGTTAACACTTGTTTTTTTGAAAAATATAAATATTATTCTTTTAAATTTATTTATTTTTAAAAAATAAATTATCAAAATTATCAAAATCAATATAAAAAGTCACTGGTTTAACAATATTCAAATTCAGAATAGGTATAACAATGAAAGGAATTTTGGGCCTTATGTGTTAAAAATTTAAAGGCCCTGTGTGTTAAAAAAAATTAAAATAAAAGGGATAATTCGCCTATCGAGAAAATAAAAAAGCTTGTCGAGAAAGAGAAAAGAAAAGGCAATAGTTCACTGTCAAGGCTTACATCAAAGTGTAGTTGTTTTCATATCAAACAAAGGAATTATTACCTGTGGCTTTATAATTTATTAATATTGCCTTTTGCCTGATAAGACCCAAATTACCCAATTAGTAGGGGAAGATTTTCCGTACGAAGGTTCGTTTTTCGATAGAAAAAAGTGGCCTATCGATGGCCTATCGAAGTTGTTAGAAGGTTTAGCTCTTAACTTCTACAAAAAGCAAGGGAATGGATGTGACCTGAGGCAAGCAATTTAGATGACTTTAATATGGGATTGCATCCTGTCAATGGCCTGTTGAGGAAAGCATTGTATAAAAAGTGTCACAATGTATAACCTAGTTTATGGTCTTGTCGATAGAGAAAATAAAAAATAATAATAATAAAAAAAGACGCCTATCGAGTGCGTCTCTCACAAGCCCATCGAGCACATTGGCCTGATTACTTATAATTTGAAATATTCTAAGGGTATGTTTGTGTATATTTAATTTTTTAAATTACATTATTTTAGCTTTAACTGCCTGTAGTAATTCCATTTTAAATTTGGTTCCATTCAATGGATTAGAAATCTAATTTTCTATTATCTTGATTAAAAAAAATGTGCCAAGTAGAATTTTAGCCATTTTATGGCTATAAAAAATTCGACTTTGGTATAATATTATAACTCTTAAAGAATTTGACGAGTTTCATTCTTAAAGAGTTGGAGGACATTGTTTATATCATATTTTTAATTTTTTATCGAGAATATTATTTTCTATTTAATAGCCTACTATATTTTATAAATGCTTAATAAAAAATAATTATATATTTAAAATGCCCATATTAAGTATGCTTAACTAATAACATGTAGCGCCTCAAGAGAAGGCCAACGGTTAAAAGAAGTTATTTCCATAAAAAGCACAAAGACATGTTTAAAGTAGTGGGTAGTTACTGGTAGTTTTTTATAGAAAAATTCTATAAGTATATTTATTGTATTCAATGTCAAAAACACTCAACTCGACGCAAAACCTAACTTTTTTTTTCTTTCTAGGAGTAATTCGTAGTTTGTAGAGTTTGTAACTAGTTCTCATATCGATCAAAGTAATAAAATTCGTTTTTATTGCTTTTGATTATCTCTATTGTCATCTTCTGAAAAAATTTTAAAATACGGCAAAGGATTCCACACGCAATTGCTTGATACGTTGAAGAATTTTCTCTTTACAAGGAGATTAATTTGTTTTGATTAACTACAAATTTTAATAGCCATAAATGGCCAAAATTTTAATCGACACAACTACAGTCGATATTAAATTTTAAGCCCATCGGATCAAACCACCCTCAAAACGGAGTTGATACGGCCAATTGAAGACAAACTAATGCAATTTAATATTTCGCAACCAAACATACCTTTAAAACTCATATTATAACTTATAGGTAATGAGCAAACAAGTGCTCATATCAACATTCAGTCCCATCGAACTTGATAGGCCTCAGCCTTTATAAGCCATTTTTTGTCCACATTGTCAATTTTTTTTTAAAAAAAATAATAATAACCCATGTGTTTTTCGAAATGAGGCCATATGGAAATACACTGAGCCTCTCGAAAGAGGATTCTAATAGTATATATCTCGGAAGGCCAATTGGCCTTCCTCTGTCGATTGTGGTTTTTTTTTTGACACATACAATTTTAAGAGTTTGTGCCTAATTTCACTTTGGCATGGCCGTTCTCAACGGGCCATCTCTTTGAGAGTGATGATTTTTTTTTAAATAAAAATATAAAATTATATTTTATGTCCACAAAATTAAATAATACGCAAAATAGAGTTAATATGCGCAATTAAGAACAAAGTAACACAATCTGAAATATTAAATACCAAACATGCTCTTACTAAAGTTTAAGTAATTAAACGAGCCTTTGAAAGTTGACAGCCATTCTCTTGGAATGTGCGTATTCGAAAGGTTATTTCACTGCTCGACGGGCACTCAAAAGCCTTCACTCTTTTTTTCATTCTGTTGATATATATATATATGTATATATATATATATATATTTATTTATACCAGACAGATAAATTTATCTGTCTTTTATTGAATGTATGCATAAAGAACATATATAAATTTATCTATACATTTTCAAAATATGTATAAAGAATTAACACATATAAATTTATCTGTCTTTTATTGAAAGCACGTGTAAAGAATATAGATAAATTTATCTGTTTGTATTATCTGTGTTGATATGTAAATAGATAAATTTATCTGTTATACATAAATAAGAAGACAGATAAATTTATCTAGTTGCATTATCTATATTGATATGCAAACAGATATTATCTATTTGCATATTAAATAGATAAATTTATCTATTTACAGGATAATTTCGGGAAAAATCACGCAATTGAATCTTGCATGTTAAAATTTTTGTTGATGAACTTTGTGCGTTAAAACTTATTTTCTTGGACCGTTGATTAAAATCCCCTAAAAAATATACTATTATCTACTCTCTCATTTGCAAATACAATTTGTCAAAGCTGTTCTTGTTTACAATTGTTATGAGTGCACGCATATAAATATAATGAATGAGCTACAAATCCTATAAAATATCCCCCATTCTCCTATACGAAGAAATTATCGCTTAGACACATGAAAATATTTTTAACAACATTATCATAGATATGTTTGCAACCGTTGTTGATTTTGCTACATTAATCTTTTTTACAGTATCATTCTTTATTTAGAGAGGGAGGGAGAAGCAAGAGAGAAGGTAAATTAACTTATCATTTCATTCAAATTAATTAGTAATGCTGCAAAAATAATAATTATACATAGCACAAATAGCTATATATATATAGAATGTTTGGGATAGGGGAGGCGCTATGGCCACCTCCATGATATACCCATATTTGAATTTTGAACTACAGTTTTGAATATGGTATCTGATAATATTGATTTTTTTGTTAGTACGGTATATATTGGCATTGATAAAATATTATGTACCATTTTGAATTTATTATTATAAAATATTATATATTTTTAAAAAATATTATTCAACTATAAATAATTTAGTATAATATAAATATTTATCTAACATAATATTTTTATTTGTCAAGTCTAAACTAATTTTTCATCTCATTATTTACAATGAGATAGTCAACTTTAAAAGATATTAACGTAGAAGTTAATATTTTTAATAATAATTTTATATTGAATGTTTTAGAACTCTTCCTTGTGCTATATTTTGAAGATTGAATTATAGCATAAAAATAAGGTTAATTAATTATTAGTTCTTTTTAGAAAGTTTGTCAATGGATTAGTTTTAATGCTATGTTTTTTAAAGGCCAGGTCCTATTTTTTAAATGAGAGATATTCGTATGATAATTTTTCTCTTTTATAAATGAGAGATATTTATATGACAATTTTGCCCTCTAAATCACCTCCAAAAACTCATTTTCTCTCGCTTATGTCGTGCTCTCACACAGGTTGTTAATGATCGCCTCTCTCATTCTCGATCTGCGCTATATGATCTCTCAGACAGAGTAATTTTAATGTATCTAAAAATAATTCGAGAAAAAGAAAAAAAGTTCTGAGACAGGCAACAAATCAATCTCCGACAATGGCAATCTCATTGGTGGCAGAGATGATGGTGATTCCGGCGGGAATGGAGGATGAGATAGTTTGTGTTAGGGTTTCAGTATGACGATATTGTGAGAAATATAACACAACACAAGATATGCTCGGTGGTCCAGAAAATACATGTTTATTAACTTTCAAATATTACAATAAACAGAATTTACAGAAAATAAAATTACAAAAATAATATGAAAAGAATACTAATCCGAGTCCTACAAATGCAGTTTCCTTAAGAATGATTTACTGCCTACTAAGGGTGTTGTATATTTCTCCACCGGCGTCACTCTCCCAAGATAAAACGGTTGACCCGAACGTTGGAACACCACCAAAGATCGGCTACTCGAACATACCTCGTATGTCTTTCTCTCTCTCACAACTTATATATCAGAATATGTATCTCTCCTATCTTATCCCTGTCCACCCCTCTTCAGAATACTAGAAGAGGTCTCTATATATATAATTTCTCTCATGGAGGGTTACAAAAGAAATGAATATGAAATCAATTGCTAATGAATGGTATTGATTTTAGAATTCAATTTCCAATTGAATGACCAATTCAATTGCTAATCAATTTTAGAATAATGGCCAGAAATTAATGTAGAAAATGGTCAATTGAATTCACTATTTTCAACAATCTCCCCATGAATGAAATTGGCGGGAGTACAAACCCAGATTACAAAGTTGACTACAAGAGAGATAGACAGCTGAAAATCCCTGCATAAGATAGGTAGCGGTTAGTCTTGAATCTTTCCTTGTGAGAACCTATCAAATTTACCGGCAAACAAGTAGGTCATACCGTCTTGAACTGTGTCGCCTTAGCAGTAAACCATGACAATATGCTTCATACAACGATTTTCACAACAAAGTTTTTGTTCTCACAGTTGTGTTCGTTTTGGTTATGAAACACTCTTCCTGGATCTGGAAGTACTTTCTCGAGAATTTTGCCTTGTCAAATTCTCAAAGAAGCGGCGGTAACTTTTATTCAATGGTATTTTTCTATACCAACCTGGCTCGCCAGTAAAAATCATTAGAAGTTAATGTTTAACCTCCCAAATCACCACTGCATCATAGGAATAGATAAGAGTTCTCAAACTCCACGGTGATTATCCTAGGTATACGTAATTAGGTTGTCCTGTTGAACCTAAATCTTGAGAAAAATATAACGCAACACAAGATATGCTCGGTGGTCCAAAAAATACATGTTTATTAGCTTTCAAATATTACAATAAACAGAATTAATAGAAAATAAAATTACAGAAATAACATGAATAGAATATACAAACCGAGTCCTGCAAACGCAGTTTCTTTAAGAATGATTCACTGCCTACTAAGGGTGTTGTAGGTTTCTCTACCGGTGTCACTCTCCCAAGATAAAACGGTTGACCCGAACGTTAGAACACCACCAAAGATCAGCTACTCGAGCGTACCTTGTCTATCTTTCTCTCTCTCACAACTTGCATATTAGAATATGTATCTCTCCTATCTTACCTCTGTGCACCCCTCTTCAGAATACCAGAAGAGGTCTATATATATAGAATTTCTCTCATGGAAGGTTACAAAAGAAATGAATATGAAATCAATTGCCAATGAATGGTATTGATTTTAGAATTCAATTTTCAATTGATTGGCCAATTCAATTGCCAAACAATTCTAGAATAATGGCCAGAAATCAATATAGAAAATAGCCAATTGAATTCACTATTTTCAACAATTCCCCCATGAATGAAATTGGCAGGAGTACAAACCTAGATTACAAAATTGACTGCAAGAGAGATAGACAACTGAAAGTCCCTGCATATGATAGGTAGCGGTTAGCCTTGAACCTTCCCTTGTGATAGCCTATTGAATTTAGTGACAAACAAGTGGGCAGTACTACCTTAAACCGTGTCGCCTTAGTAGTAAATCGAGACAATAGGCTTCACATAACGATTTTCACAACGAAGTTTTCATTCTCACGGTTGTGTTCGTTTTGGCCATGAAACACTCTTCCTGATTCTATAAGTATTTTCTCGAGAATTTTGCCTTATCAAATTCTCAAAGAAGCGGTCCTACTTCATACTCACATAGGTGACTTTTATTCAATGGTATTTCTCTATTCCAACCTGGCTCACCAGTAAAAGTCATTAAAAGCTAATGCTTAACCTCCCAAATCATTGCTGCATCATAGGAATAGGTAAGAGTTCTCAAACTCTAAGGTGATTATCCTAAGAATACGTAATTAGGTTGTCCTATTGAACCTAGATCTTGGAATTTCCGGTCAGTTAGATTGAGTTTTCCTTCACGATACCTTTTTATGTCACAGGCTTTAATCCCATTCCCATTGATGCTCGTTCAACTAACTCTCTGGTAAATTCTTTGGTCAACAGATCCGCAATATTGTCCTTTGACTTTACGTAGTCGACTTTGACAACCCCACTTGAGAGTAGTTTTCTAATGGTGTTATGTCTACGATGAATATGTCTAGACTTACCATTATACATATGACTATGTGCCCTACTTATTGCCAATTGACTATCGCAATGGATACAAATAGCTGGCACAAGTCTAGGCCATCTAGGAACATCTTCTAAAAATTGTCATAGCCATTTGGCTTCTTCAGTTGCTTTATCTAAAGAAATAAATTCTGATCCATCGTAGAACGTACTATACACGTCTGTTTGAAATATTTTTAAGATACTGCTGCACCACCAAGTAGAAATATATATCCACTTGTAGACTTTGAGTCTTTCGTGTTCAATATCCAGTTTGCATCATAGTACCCTTCTAATACTACCAGATATCTGGTATAGTTCAGTCCCAGATCACGAGTATATCTCAAATAGCGTAATAACCTAACTATCGCTTTCCAATGATCACGTTCTGGATTACTCCTGTATCGGCTCAGTTTGCTTACTGAATAGGCTATGTCAGGCCTTGTACAACTCATCAAGTATATTAGAATCCCGATGACCTGAGAATATTCCAATTGGGAGACACTTTTCCTCCATTCTTGGATAAATGGATACTCATGTCCACCGGGGTCCTGGCGACTTTAGTGTCAGAATTGTTGAATTTTTTCATAATCTTATCAACATAATGAAATTGTGACAACATAAGGCCGTCCAATGTTCTGGTGATTTGGACACCCAAAATCACATTAGCGAGACCCATATCCTTTATGTCAAACTTTGAATTTAACATATCTTTAGTAGACTAGATAACCTTATCGTTACTTCCCACAATGAGCATGTCATCAACGTAGAGACACAGAATGACGTAACTTTCATTAGTATCTTTGGCATATACACATTTGTCACATTCGTTGATTCAAAACCCATGAGACAATACTACATTGTCAAACTTCTTATGCCATTATTTAGGAGCTTCCTTTAGACCATACAAAGATCTAACTAGCCTACAAACTTTTTCTTTAGGCCTAGAAAAACCCCCAGGCTGTTCCATGTAAATTTTTTCATCTAAATCTCCATTTAGAAAAGCTGTCTTTACATCCATTTGATGTATCGCTAAATTTCGTAAGGCCGTAATAGCGATTATCATACGAATTGAGATTATCCTAGATACAAGAAAATAAGTATCAAAGTAATCTGGGCCTTCTTTTTATCTGTATCTTTTGATAACAAGTCTAGTTTTGTACTTATCTACTGATCCATCTGCTTTCATCTTCCTCTTAAAGATCTATTTGTAGCCCAAATGCTTACTACCTTGTGGTAAATCCACTAGTTCCCACGTATAGTTCTGTAGTATGGAATCAATCTCGCTTTTAATCGTTTCTTTCTAAAACGGAGCCTCATGACAGCTCATAGCTTCCTTGTACGTACGAGACTCATTTTCTAACAAGTATGTTAGAAAATTCGGACCAGTAGGTGAAAATGTAAAAATATCTTCTTCTTCATTAATGGGAAAAATATTTGGATCCATTGATTTTTCTAAAAAAATTATTAAATTTTAAATCAACAAATAAATTAATTTTTTTAGAGACTAGAATTTAAATTGTAACAAATAAATTTGATACTAGAATTTAAATTGCAACAAATAAATTAAAATTTAAATTGCAACAAATAAATTAATAAATTAGAGAATAAATTAGAGACTAGAATTTAAATTGCAACAAATAAAATAATTTTTTAGAGAATAGAGATTAAAATTTAAAAAAATTGAAAATGAAATAGAATTTAATTTTTTTTAAAAATTAATTAGAATTTTTAAAAAATGTATTAAAATTTTAATTAAATATTGCAACAAATAAATTAATTTTTTAGAGAATAAAGACTAAAATTTTAAAAAATTAAAAATGAAATAAAATTTAATTTTTAAAAAAAATTAATTAGAATTTTAAAAAAAATGTATTGAAAATTTAATTAAATATTGCAACAAATAAATTAATTTTTTTAGAGACTAGAATTTAAATTGCAACAAATAAATTAATAAATTAGAGAATAAAGACTAGAATTTTAAAAAATTGAATAAAATTGCAAAAAAATTAAATTGTAACAAATAAATTAAATTGTAAAAAATAAAGCAAATCGAATTAAGGAACTCCGATTTTTAATCTTGATCTCGATCAACTTATGTTTTGATCTTGATCTTAATTCTTGATCTTCACTCCTTGATTCGCTAATAATTGCACCAAACTCGAATATCACCGAACCTGAATATCACCCAGTAATTATAGAGAAAAATTATAGAGAAGAGAGTAGAGAGAAGAGTGATGTTTGTATGAAAAAAATAAAAATGTGCATCCCTATTTACAAGGAAAAAATTGTATTTAAAAAAAAAACTAGTCTTTGGTCGGGCTTGGGCCGGGCCGGGCCTAACGATCAAAAATTCCTAGCCATTGATTTTCAACCAGAATTCATCTGGGCCGTCCGTTTCAAAATCTGATCGTTAGGAAGGGGGAGAGGGCCAGACTGGTCGGGCCGGGCCTAATGGCTAGCCCAGGCCCAATCCCGTGGGTGGGTTTGTGGCGGACCTAGGGCCGAGCTTACGGGCGGGCTGGCCTCGGGGTGGGCCGTCCTAGCCCATGGGCTTGGGGGTGCGGCCCAAGCCCGGCTCATGAACAGTACGGGCCGGCCCGGCGCCGAACTGGGCCCACACAGTGACGGGTTTCGGGCGGGCTTCAAGCCCCCGTCAGGTCTCGGGCCATTTTTACACCTCTATCACTAAGTAACGATAAGTGCTAATTTTCATAGTTTTACCTCTTATTCTAGTAATTAAGTTTTAAGTGATTTTATTTTTCAAATTGACAATACGTATAAATGTATAAAGTAATCTCATTTTAAAAATTTGTTTTGATCCTTTTATAACATAGGACCGACACTATAATTTCGCCTTAAGACACGGGGTGATTGAAAATATTGCTACTAGTAGCTATGTTGGAAAATGGAATTTGAATAAAAATTAGAATATGATTTTTAGCTAATATTGAAGCTAATTATCTTTGTGTTGGATTAATCTCTTTTTATGATTTCAAGTTCTAATTTGTTTATCTCCATGAGTAGAGTAATTATGAATTTTGTGGTATTCAAAACCATTAATGGGTGAATAAAAAATTGACTCCAAAAGTGTGCCATTGAAGTTGGCAAAATAATGGTAACTTACATCTATCCCACATTACTTGGGAGAGAAAATTGGTGGATATCCAAGCAAGTATAAAATGGTTTCCCATCCCACATTAGTTGGGAAAAACTTGGGTAAGTGACTTATATAAGCGACTTATATAAGCCAAGTTGAGTCTAAGGAGTGTGCCCTTTGGGGGTTCCCGGTTTTGTGGACGGGTGAGGACCTACCAAACGGTGGGTTCGACCCAAACCCCGGGCTCGGGCTCGGGGCAGGTCGGGGTTCGTGGGTTGTGGGTTGACCCTTATCTTTTTGTAAAAATTTTATTTATTAAAAATTTGAATTTAAAAATTTAATTTATTTAAATTTTAAATTGTTTCAGTTACTGTTATAAACCAAATCCGAACTGTTGGAGTGTTCGAATCCGTTGGAGCATTTTTGAATCGGCTCATGTTTGTTGGGCAGTCCAATCGCCAGGCCGAACTAGTGTTTGTATTTGTTCGGTTAAGGTGAACAGTCTCCATTAATGCCTATATATAGGCAGGTACAAACCCATTCCAGGATGAAGTTTTTGAAACTCCCAATTGTCGAAGATCTGCTACTTTCCTCTGCATTTTTATTTTGGAGTTTTTCTGAGAAAGTTCAACACACCGAAGTTCACTGTGTATGTAGTTTGTTGTGTTTCTACTGCACACGGGGATCGTTTTATCCTGGATGTAAACGTCTAATCCACTGCAAGTAATGAGGCGGAGACGTATTCTGTCATAAGGAGACACCGTCGAACGTTAGACTCGATCCCAATTTTTGTTCTGTAAGCTTGCATTTTTTTTCTGGTTCTGTTCTGCTTACCTCTGTTTGATATTGTTTACAGTTTTGTTATACTAGTTTACTATTTATTATATCAGTGATTTAACATATTGTTCCAGTTTACAGTTTTAATTTTGTTTTCCATTACACATATTCTATTTACTGTTTATGTTTTCTGAAAATATTTCTGTTTCTGGTTTTATTTTATTTTTTCGATAAAACATTTCTGTTTCTATTTTTTCGAAAAAAGAAGTTTTTATTTCTAAACAGTATTAATTAGAATATTTTATTTGTTGTTTTATTCTATAATTAAAACAGAATATTTTGAAATATTTATTACTGCTTTAATTCGACAAATTGTAGTATTTTCAGAATTTTAATTCCAACAATCTTAAGACAGAATATATCCTTTTTATTTTTTTCTAAATTATGGAATTCATATTTTAATTAAAGTATTATTGCTATACTTTAATTTTACTATTTAATTTGAGATACAGTATTTAATTTACTGTTGTAAAGTTTTATAAACTTTATTATATTGAATACATCTGTTACAGTTTTAAATTTCTATTTTAATAAACTGTTATTGGATTCTGTTTCGGTGTTAATTCGATTTTTGCAGTTATGGCAACCGAAACCGACAACAGAATGGACCCTACCTCTACTGCTTCTACCCCGGTGCTGGCTTCTGTTCCAGCCACGATTCTGGCTTTTATTCCGACCCCGATTCCTACTGCGGCTCCTGTGAGCCACGGGGATAAACTGAAAAAATTCAATGAGGCAAATTTTAAGAGGTGACAGCAAAAGATGCTGTTATACTTGACGACACTGAATCTGGCGCGATTCCTCCACGAGGATGCTCCCTCGTTGTTTAAGAACGAGGGCGACAGGTAGGTTGTGGCTGTAGTCGACGCATGGCGGCATGCTGACTTTTTGTACCGCAACTACATTCTGAACGGTCTGGACAACACGTTGTATAACGTGTACAGTCCGCTGAAGATGGCAAAAAAATTGTGGGATTCACTTGACAAGAAGTACAAGACGGAAGATGCCGGGATGAAAAAATTTGTCGTCAGTAGATTCCTCGAGTTTCTTATGGTGGATTCGACGACCCTCATCAGCCAGGTCCAAGAGCTTCAACTGATTCTGCATGAGATTCATGCCGAGGACATGACACTGAGTGAGTCCTTTCAAGTGGCTGCTATTATTGAAAAGCTACCACCCTT
>JAULJZ010104111.1:0-11786 GCA_032270985.1 Heliamphora pulchella | reverse complement strand
TTCTAGGCAACCCAAGAGGGGGGTGAATTGGATTTTAAAACAATAATAACAATTTAAAAAATATTTTCTGAAATTTTTTAATTTCACACAAATAAATATGGCAGATATATAAAAATAATGAAATTAAAAAGGTGGGAGAGAGAAAGTAGAACCAGACACCAAGATTTATAGTAGTTCGACTTCTTTCAAGTCTTTCTCCACTTTCCAAGTCTCCCCTCGAGAATTTTCTCTATAACCGAATGCTTCATAAGTGCATTCAAAAGCCTTTACAACTTGAAGAGGTTTCTACAAATAATCCTCTGTTTTTCTAAACACTATTGAGATCTTCTTTAAGAAGTTCTCACACTCTCTTAAAGGATCACAATGATAACTCACCATCTTTTACAATAAATGTGATTGAGTAATAACTCACAAACACTCACCTGCAAAGATTTAATAATAAATGTACAAAAAAGTAAATATTTGGGCTGGAGGAGTAAATGTAGCAGTAAATGCTTCTTTGAAGAAATTGAGCTTTCAATGCAATCAATAGAATAGTGTCCAGTGATTTGAAACTCTGAAAAATAACTCCTTATATAACCCACTGAAGTAAATGACTGTTGGTGGATTGGTGGAGGCAACAAATGCTATGAAAATGTTACCATTCGAACCAACGCGGTTTTTGAATTCCGTCGCAAGTGCCGACACAAACTCCTTTGGTGTCGACACAATATGGTTTTGCCTATGTTCTTGAGCAAACGTGTCGATTCGGTGCTTCGTACATGTCGACCTTATAACTGCATTTTCTTTACCCACACAGTGGTATCAACTCATGAACTTTTGGTGTCGATCCATGCATTACTTCAGTTTTCTAGCTGGGACCTTGGTGTCGTGTCACGACCTATTTCTAAGAACGACGTCTGTGATTGGCTAGTGAGTTAAAAATCCACCCGAGGTCTCCTTCTTTCTTTATTTTCCATTCCTCATTTGGAATTTTGCAATTGAGTTTTCAAACAATCTCATTCTAGTCCTTCCGAATTTAAAATAATTGTAAATCATTCATTGAAAATGAATCACTTTCCTTAAACATTCCCAGTGATCTTATTTTAAAATTTTCTATATCTTGCTAACTGTGTGCTCAACGAGATACAAGATTTAAAATACAACAATTACAGAACTTGAAATAAAACTATAAATAAATTAAACTATCTTTTCTCTGCTACCGGTTCCTCCATGCATGCAAGTATCACCTGAAATTATTCAACATTCATTAGCAAAGCTAGTGTGAGTGCATAGATATCTGAGTTATTATCCGCTTTCCATTTTTAGAATAATGTTAGAATAAACGGTTCTGCCAGCAATCCGAGGAGCTACCCCGCAGTGAAAAATGATCATTTCCTAGTCACCTAGCCATGACCCGCTGCCCTTATTACATCACCTCGTTGGTATACTTTATCGTCCCCCAGCGGCCGGGACGCCGTTTATACTATCATTCTCACCTTTATCATATCACATTTTTATAATCATTTCAACAATATAGTTGTGGTGCACCTCAGAATTATTATAAAGCGGTAATCGAAAGCTTAACTAACCCATATATCAGAAAACTCACTTGACTTTTGCGTGTATTAGTTAGTGAATTTTCAAATCTGAACACAATAAAATACTAGCTTTAGTATGATTCCCGAAGTAATAATTAATTAAATTCTTTATATATAACTCCTAAAATTTTGTAAAAGATTTATATCATACGTTATTATTCTTTTCCATTTCATTTTTACTTAAAACTTGCTTTAACTAAAATTCATAAATATGTAAATATATAAAAAATTGAAACACATAAGAAACTTCTTTTTAAACTATGTTAAATTTAAAACTAATTAATTCAAATACATCTTAGTTTAAAAATAATGTTTAAAACTAATTAAACATTAAAGAATTAATTAAATAATTTTTAAAACTTGTTTTAAATTTAAAACTTAGTTTAAAACTAAATAATGTTTAGTTTAAGTTAATTTAAAACATATTCAAGAATTCTTTTATTCTATTTTTTTCTGAATTAACTTTAACAAAATCGTTTAACCCATGTTTAAAATACTTATTTAGTAAAAATAATAATTTGAAGCTTGGTATAAAATTATTTAAAATTCATAAAAAGAAAATATTAAAAAAATTAATTTTTCTCTTAAAATCTTTTTAGTTTTAGCCTTTTTAATTTCAATTTTTAGCTGTTTAATAACTCAATAATCAATTTCTCTTTTCTGTAAAGATGCAAAGAAACCAAACAATAATCATTAACCAGCAAACAAACACACACCCACACACAGCATCACACACACATACACAGCCTATGCACAGCCCACACACGCACACACAGCACAATTTCATTACACACACACACACACACACACACGCATATATATATATATATAGAGAGAGAGAGAGATATATATATATATATAAAAGATGAGAGGAGAGAGAGAGACGGAGGGAGAGAGATAACAGAGAGATAGACGAGAGAGTAGAGAGAGAGACGGTAGAGACCGTCGGTGGGTGGTGGTGGCGGCCGGAGGCAACGTCGGCGGTGAGTGGTTGGTGGGGCTGTTGGTCGCGGCGTTGTGCAGCGTGGGATTGGCCGCTTCAGTTGAAGCTTCTGTTGAGAAGAAGCTAAATGCTAGATGCAATATATATGAGATAAATATTTATATATGTATATATTTTATATCTGCATCAGTTACGGGGTGCTTTGCATCAAGGTGTGCATGGGTTGCGTATGGGTTGCGTATTTATAAGCATCGATTTGGAGGAAAACAACTCGATGGGTTGCGTATGGGTTGCGTATTTATAAGCGTCAATTTGGAGGAAAACAACTCCAGAACAGGCGTCGATTCGAAGGAAAACTGCGAAACAGGCTTCAGTTTAGAGGAAAACAACTGCAGAAAGTGCTGTTTTCATGCACGTGGTATATTTCACTTGTAAATTGATACATCATAAAATTTTTGATGTAAAATTTTTAATTTAGAAAATTTTAAAAATTTAGGTATAGATTTTTAATGTATTTTTATGAATTATCGCATAGTTAGAATCATCACTAGAATGTTCTGTCTATTTAATATTTTTTTGTTACAGTTTAACGATTACTAACAATTTTAATAACTGTAAAAATTTAAGTTCAGAAAATTCTCAAAAATTCAAGATAGTCTTTTAATGTTATTTTATAATTTATCATAAAGTTAGAATTTTGTAGAAATTTTTTTTAACTATACAATACATTTTTATCTCAATTATTTTTATTAGATGTAAATTTTTCAACTTAGATCTTAAAATTAATTTTAAGGTTTTGTTAAAATTTTATTTAGGGTCTTATAATAAATTAATTTCTTTTAATAGTTTATTATTATTATTATTATTATTATTATTATTATTAAGAGTTTGGTGTTACATTCTCTCCATCTTTAGGAAGTTTGATCTTCCAAACTTGGCTTAAGTTAGGTGAAAATGGTATCGTACCTTATGCAGAGACTTCTGGTTATTTGCTTCTCATGTCAATTTCTTTCTCCCACGCAGCTTCACCTCCTGAATGATTGTCCTACCATACTTTGACAAGTAGAATAATTTTGTTTCGGAGTCGCTTTTCTTAGCGATCTAGGATGCATAGTGGTCGTTCTTCATAAAGTAGGTTTGGATTTCTTTTCACATGTGGTCTTCTTGTGTGATCTTGAGCCAATCTTTAACTAGGGTTAGTTGATAGCGTCATAATTTTGTTTTATCTTCTTCGAGATACTGGGATTTCTAAAATACCACTCTTAGCTATTTAATTTAAAGCATTCATTTTTTTATGTCGTGGGTGTGAAAATTTTATTGACGGTGTAGAGATTGGTACCCTCGGACATTTTCATGGATAGCATATTAATCCTTTATTTCAGTTTATTCATTAGTTGTTGAAGTTGCTCTGTTTGCTTATTCAGATTGGTTTTGTATGGTATGAATAGGAACAACGGTTGTTAGGATTAAGCTTTATAATTTTGATATTCTTTATAAATATTGATTTTTTTTTTGTTTTTCTATTTTCATGTGAACATACCAGGATTTTGTGAAGAATACAACGCATGTGATTTTGTTAAATAGGTTTATTCAAATTGATTGTTATGAGGACATTATTTAGGATTCTGTGCGCTATAAGAGGTTCTGATTAGTGGGTTGAAGGGGTACTAGTAAATCTTTTAAGTATGTTCTCAAACTCTTAATGATTATCGTTATTCACTGACAAAACAAGTTATTAGAATGGAATCAGAATGACTCATTATGGAGACCCGGTACGTTATAGTGTTATTATTAATAATTTTAACGTAATAAAATTTTATGAAATGATATTCTAATGAAAAAAAAAATATTATAGCTGATTGGTATGTTATGACACCTAAATAATAATTTGTAACTAATTTTAGGATGTTAGAAAATTTGACAGATACAATATTAATTAACTCAAAATTTACTTGGGAAATAAATAAATAGTTTGGTTCTAAACACATTAACTACAAAAATAAAAGGTAACCATTTGGGAAATTCTTAAAAAAAAAAAAAAAAACGAGAGAACCCGAAACAAGGAGAACCCCGTGGGTCTCTCACTCTGCTTCTACTTCCTTCGAGAATCCTCCTCTTCTCCTTTATTTCTCTGATTTCTTTTAGGCTTCAGGGTTAAGAGCTCAGTCTTACCACTCTCCACACCGCCAACCACCACCCCGTCGGCATCCTCTTCATCTCTTCTTTCTTCTTTTATTGCTTCTCCTTCAATGGCGGATTTAATTAGGGTGTTCTGTAAAACCCTAGCTTTGTTGAACGCAGTCTTCTCCCTCTTGATTCTGCTTCTTCGTCGTTCTTGCAATGCGTGAGCCGCCAAGTGTCTTCAACCAGCTATGACCTCAATTTGCTCAAATCGATTTCGTTCGGGACCGTAGTATTCAAAGAATGGCTGCTGGGTTACTGTAATAAGGTTAAAGCTCTGTCCATTAGAGGAGCATTTCGAAGCTTCATGAAGTCTCGACCCAAACTGACTGAACCTGGGGCTTGCAATCTTGGGTGAAGTTCCGAAATGCTTGGCTCCGACAGGTAGGATCTAGACTAATTTAGTTGCCTTACATTGATTTGTGTTGATTTTAGAGAAATCCAAGAAATTTTTTTGAGAAAACCTTGATTTTAAATCAGTTAAAATGTGAACAATTTATTTGAAACTTGAATATGCCGTCTATCCAAATTTTAATTAAAATGTGAATAGTTTTTTTTTTATATTTGGATCTTGCTGGTTTATCAAAGTTTGGAGACTCACCATTGATGGAATTGATGATTGAACGTTAGAAAAGCCACTTTCTTAGAAACTTGAATTGTGAATCATAGTTCTAATTTATGATATACGCCAGTGAGTCTAAACTACATGAATAATGTAAAATGATATATGATTGAACTGTAGAAGTGTTATTTTGTCCATGTGATGTGTTAGTTTAAAATTGGTAAATTAAAATAGATAGTGAAAATTGGACAATCATGAGAATTGTATAAACATAGAAAGAAATGTGTATGAAAATTTAATTGAGACTATGGTATTGAGTTAAATTGTTTGTTAAATTGGAAACTTTGGAAAATTTTAAAATTCACTGCTTACTCATGATTCACTTATCGAAGTTGTAAAGTAAATTGGTTTTGGGTTTATGAGAAATGCTGAAATTATATTTAGAGGCGAGGAAATAAAATTTGAAAATTGATATATAACTATTAAAGGTGATCTTATGGGTTTTGATTTAAATCTTCTTAAGTTATGATTGGAGACTTAAATTTTATGGTTTAATTGGGAAAATTAATTGACTTAAGCCTGTGGTATTTGAGTTCATTGGGATATATAATTGACAAATGAAACTAATTCTAATATATAAAATAGTTAAGTAAAATGGAGAAATAAAGTTTATAATTTAGTTAATTGTTGTGTAATTAATGTTGAATGTAAGATACATGGATATGAATTTGGAACCTTTGTGAATAAATTGAGCATTGTAACTTGTTGGTTGGAGAATACCGATATAATAAAACTTGGGTTTGAAGAAGAGTTGAACCATTGGTTGGGTATAGAATTTTCACTTATGCGGATGTACCTATTTGGAATGATGTACAAGAAAATTGAATAAAATAGGAAATTTTAATTTAAATCTTGACGGTAAACCATAAAGTTTGGGAGGAGTGTAGTGATTTGAGAAACTTAAAACACACGGACTCAAAAAGGGTATGATTGTGTTATGATGGTTTCATCAAGATTAAATTAAAATTTTAATTTGAATCATTTTCTTTATACCTCAATACTCCACTTAGTTTGAAATTAACGAGTTAAAGTCTTGGGGTTTGGTATGTAAGCGGAGTACTCTTGTCAATATTAACAAATGTGGCCATAACAAACTAGATAGGATGAAAATCTAAACTAATTCATGATTTACTCAATTTGATTTCATATTAAAAAGAGTTTGGTTTATTATTGTTGGATAAATGTTGATTGTGGAGCTTGATTATATGATTAATCTATATACTTTGATGAGTTGTTATACGAATTAGGAATTTCATGAAATGTGAATTGTTAGAAATGAGTTCTTGGA
Source organism: Heliamphora pulchella (assembly GCA_032270985.1). Classification (NCBI taxonomy): domain Eukaryota; kingdom Viridiplantae; phylum Streptophyta; class Magnoliopsida; order Ericales; family Sarraceniaceae; genus Heliamphora; species Heliamphora pulchella. The sequence goes on along the minus strand of JAULJZ010104111.1, from coordinate 5,172 downwards.
AGTGATGTGAGGAACTATGAATGTATTGTCAGGTTTATATCAAAGGTGAATAACTTAAGGATCAATTGATGAGAAATCCAAAATAAGATTGTGTTCATAACCTATTGTGTTGAATTGATGATTGAGTCATTGAAAACCTAAACTTTCATAAACTTGAGATATGAGATTTGGCTCTAATTCATGAAATGAATCCGTGAAGTTATATTATATGTTTGGGGTGAATACATCTAATTCATTAAAGTATTGTGAGAATTTTATAACATCAATGTGAACTTTATGACATGAAGAAGGATATGCGATAATGAAAACATGAAGCATGGCAAGGAATATATGATATTGAATTGGAAAAAAAGGGGCAACTTGACGATGGAGGAACATGGTTTTATCAAGATGAAATTGATGAAGTATGTCGATATTAAAATTGAATATGTAATTCAAGCAAGAAATTTAAAATAGTTATGGATGTTAACTCATTCACGATTTAAATAGGTTTACTAAATGAAGTTTAAGTCTCATGTTCATCAAAATGAGTTTTTGCTAAAGTTATGATATTAAGAAAATGGTATAAATCTTGAAATGAAATTGATGATATGGAATCAAAGACAGAATGGTGTAACAATTGTGAATGAGAAGGAAAATGATGTGCTTGTGAAATTGAATTGGGGAGATGGATTCCCTGGTTATTAATAAAAATTTAATTTGGTTAATTAAATATTAAACCGAGGATGATTGATATGGATGTGATAAGTTGGGCTTGACTAGCTCTGCGGTGAAAGACCGGAATTTGCGCAAGCTGGGTACCGTGTTCTCTCGGGTTAGTCCCCGTAAAACGGATTTGGGTGCCGTGTTCTCTCGGCTGAGGTCCGTAAAACGGGTATTGTCGTGGTGAGTTATAGAGCTATCTATTACCCAATGGCTTCGCGTAGCCTATTGGGGGAATATGGATGAGTTTTTATAAGCTGCACCCGACGTCGATTCAGTATTGGATTAATGGAATAAAGAAAAGAGGTAGTAACTCAGTATTTTGATTAATGAAGTGAAACAGTAATGCGATTAATAAATTGATGCATGAGAAAGAAAGTTAATGGCATTACGAGGATGGATGAAAATGAATTAGTGTTCGATAAATGGGTTCAAGAGAATAAATGCGAGAGCTAGAAAGATAGGGAGAAAATGATATTAAAGAGAAAAAAAATAATAATAAAAAGAAAAAAATGAAGAAAAGAGGGCAGGTTATGTTCGAATGAGAAAGAACTAAGGGCCTCATGAAAATGAAAGGTGGAAAAGAAGTTAAGGATAAAATGTTAAAGAAAACGTAAATGAGATATGAGAATGAAGAATAATACGGGGTACAAAAAAAATTTGAAATTTAAAAGGAAGAAAAGAAATGGATAAGAAATGTAAATTTAATTGATAAACAAGATTATGAAGTGAGCTAATGATAATATAAGGTTGGATTAATTAACAAACGAACTAAGTGGATGAGTGAGTAAATTTGAAGCCAAGGAATCAAAAATGAAATTTATATTATCTTTGAAGTTTAAATTAGCTGGATGTGTACGTGAATGTAGAAATAAATAAAAAGAATAAATGAAAGTGATTGCATAATATCTTGTTCATCCACACTTTACAAATCATGCATTGCACTTATTTTTGTCTTTATCCTACGAGATTCGGCTCATGTTTGTTGAATAAATTTTTTTACAGGATTTGGTGATCAAGAATTGGTGCCGGCGAGGTCTTGATTATAACGTGGGATTAAAGAATGAAGAAGCAAATTTTTTGTATTAAATAGATATAATTAATTGTAAACATGGAAAATGATGAAATGATTTTGGATGAATGTAATGAATATAGAATACAATGAATGTTCATGTATGAGTTAAATCTGTATATTTTAGAGATTCTGGTAGATATACTGAAAACTAATATGAATAGTCTGTAAGTAGTATTTATTTCGATTGGGGGTTGGATTTTAGGCTGAGCCTGAGTATATATTGTGAATTGAGTTTGACAGATTTACAGGAAAAATTTGAGATAATTCGAAAAATAGAGAAAAATTTGCCGAAATTTCTAAAAAATTTATATTTAGAATGTTCTTGAAAGTTGGAGGCATAACATCTATTAAAACAACTTAAATTTAAGTATTTTTTTTAAAGGAGATTCTAACCATAAGTTGGGTTATCAAGTGAAGTTCACGTGACCCAGGGTCAGGGCGTGACATTCATAGATTGTAGAATATACATGAGAATTGAAAAAAAAATTATAACCAAATCGAGTTATCAAAACTAGATTTCAAGAAAGAAATATGAAGAAGTGGGTAGCCAATTAGATAGTTGTCCTGAGATTACGTTAGCCAAACGTATTTCAGTACAAACATTCAAATTTACTCCCCTGGTCAGGATTTCAAGTGTATAGAAAGATTCGCTAATTTACTCCTCGCAATAAAGTGGTCATCAAAGTTATGAACATACAAATGAAAGGTTAAAAAGGACTATCATCATTTTAAAAGGAATTGGAATGAATGATCACAGATGTTGTTGGTGGAATCCATGATTGCTGTTTATAAGGTCTGTGGTTGAAATGCCAACTTTTGTCAAATGACTTTGTATTTTGCACAAGAGATTTAGCATTTTCTATTGTGATAGAATTAGTATCTTAAGAAGATAAATTCGACTCGATTAATTTTTTTCCAAACTTCCCATTATATTCCTAAAACTTTTCGTCCTCGAATTTCATAATTCAAATTTTTTAGTAATTAATATTTCTATTGCGCACTCTGCTTATAATGTGATTATTGTAAATAACTACCTTTCAAATTATCAAAGTATTTTCTTTTACTTAAAAGTTGTAATTTGTGACTCTAGAATTCTAATCATAGCATACCTATAATTCGACCATGATAAACTCAACTCACAACATAATATTTTACGCAGACTCAAAATAGCAAATGTATAAGCCATTAAACCTGTAATCGTACTTCTTAATTCGCCGTAAAATATTACCTCTCTATACACCTCAAATGCATAATTTCACTTTCAATTAATCATGCATGCCTTATATCACCATCCAACAAGGACTTTTTGCTCTATTTAATATTTTTGCTTTTCAATATACAAATACTTCCAATTACTTAATATTACCTGGGAAAATCTAATCACCACAAGGATCTATATATTAGTCTTCAAACGATTCCCAAACTATCTCCCAAAAGGCCATTTGTCTTTTATTCCTATCAAATCAAACTACATTAAAATTCACTTAGATAAATATTCTCTCACCACCAACTAATATATTTTCACATCAACAAAATCACCAAATCTATATCCTTAATTGTGTTGTTTAAATTGTGTTATCAGTTCTGAATCACCCAAAAATGAATATCGCTTTCTAAACTAATATTATCATGATTTAACTTTTACTTAAAGCCGTATATGATCCACAAGTCTAGTATGTTCTAATAAAAACCTCAACCAAATTTGACATTTAAAATTCTATCAGTAGATCAAAAATCGCAACTGATCAAAGCAAAAATAACGTCCAAGAATTCTCTAAAAGTACTTAAGGTATAAAAATCACCATAATATCTTCACACTTAATCAGATTAAATATCCAATTATCTCTACGATCACCAATATGATAAAGCCTATAATGTCAAATGTCACATCTTAACACTATTATCTCTCTTCTCCAACTTAAAATCTTTTTAGTCACCCATCAGCCATTACTCCATCTTTTTAGTCATCCATCAGCCATTATTCCAACTAAAACTTATATGCCACAAGAAATATATTCGTTAATCTAGAATGTAGTTTTACCTTCATGTTCGAAATTCTTATAGAATTCTTAACAGAATTAGAACCAGTTATTGAGATTCACAGGATGTGGTCTATTAGAAACGAATAAAGGATAAAAGAACTTCTTGAGTTTGTCTCTAAATTGTTGGCACATTCAGGGGTTCGCTAGAGTTTATATTATTCATGTTCCAGCTATGACAAGTATTACAATTCCATACAAAATATATTTTTGAAAGGTAGGCAAATACTTATCTATAACGGTACGACAGGTGTTATGATACGATAGTACCTTCCAAGTGTATCTATGTGATCTATGGAGCCATGTCTTAAGAGATTATTACTAGTCTATCCAACTAAAGATACATCGAGAATTTTTATACGCACATAAAGTAGTGTGAAGTGTTCTAAGTTCTGGGTTTTTAAACGTTGCTTTGGATTTTTGAAAACATTTGCACTGGATTTTTATTAAAATAACCATGCTCTGATACCATTTCACTCACGATCCATTTCTAAGAACGGCGTCCGTGACCGGCCAGTGAATTAAAAATCCACCCGAGGTCTCCTTCTTTCTTTATTTTCCATTCCTCATTAGGAATTTTGCCAATTGAGTTTTCAAACAATCACATTCTAGTCATTCCGAATTTAAAATAATTGTAAATCATTCATTGAAAAGGAATCACTTCTTTTAAATATTTCTAGTAATCTCATTTTAAAAATCTCCAGAGCTTGCTAACTGTGTGTTCAACGAGATACATGATTTAAAATACAATAATTACAGAACTTGAAATAAAACTATGAATAAATTAAACTATATTTTCCCTGCTATCAGTTTCTCCATGCATGCAAGCATCACCTGAAATTGTTCAACATCCATTAATAAAGCTAGTGTGAGTGCGTAGATATCTGAGTTATTATCCGCTTTCTAATTTTAGAATGATGCTAGAATAAACGGTTTTGCCAGCAATCTGGGGAGCTACCCCGCAGTAGAAAATGATCATTTCCTAGTCACCTGGCCGTGACCCGCCGCCCTTATTACATCACCTCGCTAGTATACTTTATCGTCCCCCAGCGGCCTGAGCGCCGTTTATACTATCATTCTCACCTTTATCATATCACATTTTCATAATCATTTCAACAATATAGTTGTGGTGCACCTCAGAATCATTATAAAGCAGTAATCGAAAGCTTAACTAACCCAGATATCAGAAAACTCACTTGACTTTTGCGTGTATTAGTTAGTGAATTTTTAAATCTGAACACAATAAAATACTAGTTTTAGTATGATTCCCGAAGTAATAATTAGCTAAATTCTTTACATTTAACTCCTAAAATTTTGTAAAAGATTTATATCATTCTTTATTATTCTTTTCCATTT
>JAULJZ010104110.1:0-33199 GCA_032270985.1 Heliamphora pulchella | reverse complement strand
CATACCACCCAGAGGATTTGAGTGGAAAAGCAGTCCCTAGGCCGTGGAATGCGAATAACCTCCGCAAGTTTTACTTTCAAATCTCTAGTTTCTTGTAGTTTTTCTCATTATTTACAATAAAACGCCGGTGTTCGGCATTAGTTTTTTCCCTTCACTCTTAAAGTTTTTATCAATTGACATCCTTGACAAAAACTTGGGGAGGCATACACCGAGTACGGCAAGCATAGGGCCAGCACAGTGAACTTCTTCCGCAACCTAAGTTTGATGTTTATCCGAACTTATTCCCTCAATATGGACGTTAATCCCATACTAAGGATGATTAAGCCTCAAAAGGCTAAGTTCAAAGTTCATCCGAACTTATTCCCTTAGTATGGACGTTAATCTCATACTAAGGATGATTAAGCCTCATTCCCTTAGTATGGACGTTAATCTCATACTAAGGATGATTAAGCCTCAAAAGGCTAAGTTCGAAGTTCATCTGAACTTATTCCCTTAGTATGGACGTTAATCTCATACTAAGGATGATTAAGCCTCAAAAGACTAAGTTCGAAGTTCATCCGAACTCATCCAGCCCTTAGTATGGATGTTAATCCCATACTTAGGATGTTCAAGCCTCAAAAGGCTAAGATCAAAGTTCATCCGAACTCATCCAGCCCTCAGTATGGATGTTAATCCCATACTTAGGATGTTCAAGCCTCAAAAGGCTAAGTTCGATGTTTATCCAAACTACTTAAGCCCTCAGTATGGATGTTAATCCCATATTTAGGATGTTCAAGCCTAATAAGGCTAAGTTCGATATTCATCCGAACTACTTAAGCCCTCAATATGGATGTTAATCTCATACTTAGGATGCTCAAGCCTAAAAAAAAAGTTAAGTTCAATGCTTATCTAAACTAATATATCCCTCAGTATGGATGTTAATCCCATACTTAAGATGTTCAAGCCTAAAATGGCTAAGTTCGAAGTTTATCCGAACTCATCTAGCCCCTAGTGCGGATGTTGATCTCATATCGAGAATGTTTAAACCTAGAAAGCTAAGTGTGGAGGTATGTCCGAATTACTTGGGCCCTCAGTATGGATGCTCATCAAAGGTAATGCAAGCATGAGTTCAAAGAATAAAGTTAAAAAAGAGTGTTTCATTAAAAAGAGGGACTGAAACCCTTGAAGCTACAAGAACAGGCCCCAAAGGGCAACATAGAGACAACTTAAAAAATAAAGATACAAAAATCCTCAAGGGGCAGCTAGGAAGTCTTCTGTCGTTTCTACAGGCGTGCTAACTTCCTTGGTTGCAGCACCATCTGCCTCTTGTCCTGCTCCACCTTCTTCTTCGCCCCCAGCTGCTCCACCCCCGGCGATCACGGGAGCTGTTCCTTCTTCTTCTTCTCCACCTGCTTCGTCTACGCGCTTGCTCGGGAGAGGAACATCAGTATATAAGGGGGAGGTTGCCTCGACCCCTGCCGCTTCAAGTGCGTCCTTCCAAGCAGCAGCATAGATGATGTCTTGGAGCTTCAGAACTTACTCCTTATAATCTTCCGTGGCTTCAACCACGCCCTCCGAATAGCCCTTCTCCTGGGCCAGAGTCACCTCTGTTTGAGCCTTGCCGAGTTGAGCCTGGGAGGCAATCAGGCTGTCCTCCTTCTCTTTCAAGTGTCTCTCCAAGCCCATCCCCTTCACCTCCAATTCGGAGGCCCTAACAAGTGCAGCATCGGCAATTTTTGTCTTCTCCCGAAGACTGCCCTCCAGCTTGCTCATCTGTTTGAGGTAGTTGAAATTTTTTTGGCAAAGCTTTGTCAGTTCGGCCTCCTGAGCCTCAACACTCTTCACCATCGCCATCAGACGTTGGAGGCTCTGCAGAAAGAGAAGTGTGTCAGTAGAGGAATGAAGTATAAGGGAAGTGCGAAGGCTGAGGGAAGAGAAATACCTAGATGGAGTGCCGGATTGATGATTTTACCAACTTCTCACGGGGAAGTTTTCTGACCTCCTCCATATCCGTAGGCAAGAGAAGCACCTGGGTCAGACCATACGCAGTGTCGGGAGAGCCTGCCTTGTCCTCTACGTTAATTCGGCGACCTCCCTTTGACAACATTGGGGTCCACGGTTCTGGTTCCCCCTCAACTTCCACCACCTTCTTCCCCTTCGCCTTCTCTCTCTCCTTCCCCTTATCCTTCTCTCCCCCTACCTCCTTCTCTGAAGCTTCTCCGGTCTTCCTCAGCCTCTTTTGCGATGGGACAGGGACAGTCTCGACGGTGGCCAGATCAGAAAGTTCAGCGTTGAGTTCGGCAACCCTTGATCTGATAGGCTCCAAGGACTTTGCGATCGCAGCCACGGTGGTCTATTTCTTTGGTTAAGAAGGGCAGAGAGGTCGGCAGTGGGGGCCTTTCTTTTCGCCATCCGATCAATGTCGGCAAGGTCAGAGGAGTTGGGTGAAGAAGATGAAGTGGAAGATGAAAAAATGGAAATAGTATACCCCGAGGAAGAGGGAACTGGCTGCTCGGTGAAGGAGGGTTGGGCTACTGTCACCTGTCTTTCTGCTCAGGTGAAGGGCAGAACAACTGCTTCGGGAGCCTCGATAGGCACTATAGCCTCAGCAACTACCCGAACACCCGAAGTGTTTGGTCTGATAAAGCGTCTGTATGTCGGGATGTACTTGAGAAGGATGTGTGCTGCCTTCCCAAGTCCTCGTTGCTCGGGAAGCCCTTTGTACTCCCAGACCTTCTTCAAGTGCTCAAGGTGGACCCTGGGGAGAGGACCACGAGCTCAGCTGTTTGCTACTTCACCTATACCGAACAAAAATAAACAAAGAATCAGACGGATGTAAAAGAACTCTAAGTGAGAAATAAAGACAAACAAATGGTGATAGGGACTATCGGGGCCGAGTCCATCTCTCTGAGGAACTGTGAAGATGTCATGCACCTCGTTGGGACCGAACTCAAAGTTCCCGGTGATGTAGAGGAAGTCGTCATCAATATCCTTCCCCGAGTCAGGTAGTTCGATTACCAATTCCTCATTCACCCACTTTGCTTTGAGGTAATATGACCCCGAGGAATGCTTAACCATATTATAACAATACACAATATCCCAGATACCGAGATTGGTACCCAGGATTCGGTTAAGTTCCACGACGCCCATTATCAATCTAAACACATTAGAGGATACCTGCATTGGGCTCACCCTGTAGTGACGAAGTACTCTCCGAAGAAGAGGATGAAGAGGGAACCGAACACCCCCCTCCACTATGGAACTAATGGAAGGGGAAGCCTGTCCCAGTTCCCCTCACGGGAGTCGTCAGGGTTGGCCAGAGCGACCCCAACGTCGTCAGGAATCTAGTACCGACGACGGAAGTCGCGCATCGCCGCTGGCGTCGCTACCAGTTTCCTGAGCTTACCCATTTCGTTCAAGGATTCTTTTGTGAAAAAAATGGGCAAAAACTTTATCTCAAAGAAAAAAAGAAGAACGAGTGAGAAGGAGCTTACAAAATCGCCAACTTTAAAGTCGTGAGACGCCGGTTTTTGGAGAAGTGCCTCGCTGGAATCTGGGTTGGTCTTCGCCGTAAAAATAGCAGAGAAGCTTGAAGGTTCGAAAGAGCAAAAAATGGTGGAAAAGGCAAAATGACGAGACGTTGGGCTTTTATACCCATCGTTTCAAACGGCAGGCGCATTCAATGCGCCGTACGTTTGAAATGACGCGAATAATCATTACTCAACATCTGTCACCTCCCCCACGCGCCACTCAAGACGCACCACGCCAGCAACACCAGGCTCGATGCAAGCCGTCATTATTCATGACTCAAGAGGTCATGGCAACTGAACCACCACCCGAAGAGCCGGGTAGAGGTCCCCAAACAATGGGGCATCCCTGGGAACCCCATCACTCAATACATATCTCGAACAACTCAAACACATGCGCACCGAGCAAGCAAGCACTCTTAACCGAACAGAGATCCAAAGCTCTAGCTCTTCACCAAGCGGTCTAGCCAAGCAAGAACCAAAGCTGGGGGGCAGTTGAGGGTGGATAAAAGTTACGGGCCTAAAGGCCCCGCCCGAATACAAAGGGACCGAGGCGCCACCAGAGGGGCCAGCCCAAAGTAGGCTGCTTCAGGACTTGGCCTGGGCAATCGTTTGTTTGGGCCACGCGAGTTCGGCCCACCCCGGACTTGGGTAAACCGGACCAATAAAGCCCATATCAAAGGCCAATGGAAATATAAGTTTCCATCTGGTACGAGATCCAGTCGGGTATGCAAGATGGAAACAAATCAATAGCCGAATCCAGAGGATAGAAACAAATCGTATCTCCAGGTTTGGAAATAAATCCTAACTAATAGGAGGCAGAATCCTATGAGGATTCAGCCTCCGTTAGTCCTAACCCCTATATAAGGATAGGCACCCCTAAACTACTAGGTAAGCAATTCTTAAGCCCAAAACTCTTACTTAAAAACCTCCCAGAGAGATATCTAACTTGAGCGTCGGAGTGCCTTCTGGTCATAACCGGCCGGTAGGCGCTGACGGTGTTCTTAATGGTTGCAGGTGTTCGGCGGCGGAGCAAGGAAGCATCCAGGGAGTTCGGCGGAGAGGAGTTCAGCCCATATCCTATTCGGGGTCATTAGTATTGGGCCAGTTATCTAGCCTTGATTGTGCCGAACAAGCCCAGCCAGTTTGTACCATGCACAGTAGTTTAATTTTAATCTTATTTTTATTTCTTGTTAGTTTGTGAAATATTTGACAAACTAGACATATTGCATAATCAGGGCGTGAAGCCAGAATCTCAATATGAAGGGATTATAAGATTTAGGGTAAATTACACTGACCTCTCATCTGGTTTCTGACAAAAATAAAAACTTCTCATGTGATTTTTGAAATGTCACTAACTTCTTTTCAGGTTTAATTTTTGTATCAAATTAGTCCAACCGTTAAAATTTCTAACGAAAACCACCAAAATCACTCTACGCAAAACCACCCCCAAAACCACTCCACCCAAAACCGTCACCTAAAATCACCCCAAAACCACTGCCACCCAAAACCGCACCCAAAACCACTGCCACCCACTGAAAACGACCCACCGAAAACCACTGCCACCCACCGAAAACCACTGCCACCGAAAACCTCCATTGGGGGTCGGCAGTCGGCGATGGCATGCGGCGGCGTGGGGAGAGAGAGAGAGAGCAGAGAGAGTAGAGACGGCGGTGGCGTGCGGCGGCGGTGGCGTGCGGCGGCGTGCCGCGTGGGGGTCGGCGGTGGCGTGCGGTAGTGGCATGCAGCGTCCGTCTCTCTCTCTCTCTCTCTCCCTCTCCCTCTCCTTCTCCCTCTGCTCTCTGTTTATATATATATATATATATATATACACACACACACACGCACATAAGAGAGAGAGAGAGAGAGAGAGAGCAGACCCCCCACCGCTGCCATCAACCCCTCACTGCCACCACCGCCGTCCCTCTTTCTCTACTCTCTGCTCTCTCTCTCCTCTCTTCGCTCTGTCTCCTCTCTCCGCGGTGGTTTTGGGTGGCGGTGGGGTGGTGCGCGGTGGTTTTGGGGGACAGTGGTTTTGGGGGTGGTTTTAGTGGTTTCCGTTAAGTGTAACGAAAATTTTAACGGTTGGACTAATTTTATGTAAAAATTAAATCTAATGGGAGATTAGTAATATTTTCGAAACCACATGAGAAGTTTATGTTTTTGTCAGAAATCTTAAGAGAAGTCAATGTAATTTACCCTAAGATTTACAAAAAAGGAAACTCTGTTGATAGATATGAAATTTTGGTTTCTCTCCTCATGTGAATGATTAGGGTATCAATATTATTATTTTTAAAAGCCTATAATATTTTGACAAGAATACTTTCATTTTTTATGTTGACCAAAATATTTAATTAAATTAACCAAGTTACAAATAAAATGCTTATTTGTTACTAATTATTTTAAAATAAACAACAAATCAATTGAATATTCTAGTATTTTAATTCATTATTATAAGGAAATCAAAGAAAATTTGCAATAGTTTTGAGAAAAAACGTAAACTATTTTTTCATTGAAATTTATTTAAAATACTAACCACGCTTAATATTTCCAAGGGCCATGGCCACCCTTAGCCTTCCTCTAACTTCTTCCATGTACATAATCATTTTGTCGTTGCCAATCAGGACTTCAAAAAATAATTATAATGTTTTTTAATTGGGCTTGTTTGATTGAAAAATTATTTTTATGGGATAATTAGTGTTTTTAAATTATTAATGCTTAGAATATTAGTATCTGGATTATTAGTATAGTATTTTTTATACAAAATGATATTTGGTTGAAAGTAGAATAGCCCATTGATAAATAATACGCTGTCTAATTTGACTTGATTTTAGTAGGATCAAATTTTTTCAGGAACAAAAATAAACAAATAGTCCCGAGATTAACTAATTCACCCCTTCTATAGGTTTAGAATAGTCTCTTATAAGGGATATTAAGTTAGTTGGGTTTTTTAATTCCCTTCCAAATAGTTGTCAAACACATTTCAAAGTTTACCAACCAATTTACCAACAAACCTAATAATTAATTTAAAATACTAACGACACTTAATATTTTTTCAAAATATATACTAATTCTTGGCCTAATTCTTATTCCGTCATTTAGAGACTAGGAAAAATATCAAAGATAACGTGTTAATATGTCATAACATAATGAATTATAGTTAATAGTATTTATAAAGTTGAACATTTGTTCAACAAATTTTTATTCTCATGAATAATTATAAGTCATAAGGCATGAAAAACTCCTATAGTACGATGGACGCTGTGTACAAGACCTGAAAATGAATTCACCGTAGTATGGTTAATTTCCGATTATTAGCAATTCCAGCTTCCTACAGGTGGCAAATTCCTGCTTCAGACATGCGAATTGCAACTTGCAATCTCAACTAAGGACTAAGGACTAAGAACGGATTTTTGAAGTCAGCCTCAGGGATCCATCAAGGCTTTGGGCGCAATTCCACAATCAGCCTTTGCATTTTCATCACCAATGACACATCAATTACTAATGGATGCAGAACAGCAATTTAAGAACTCAAATCCTTAGCACAAACAATGTGGTTCCAAGGAAATTGCATTTCTTATAAATGCAATGAATCAGAGCTTACCAAGAAGAGTAACATCATCTTGGATACAACAATGACCAAGAAGAGAATTTTTTTTTTCCCAGAAAAAAGAGCAAGTCAACAATATTTCTCATTGTTATGTTGCAAGGGTGACAGAGGTTTTCTTGGTGAATCAACATCACTAAAATCAATTTTCTTCTCAACTGGGCTACTACTTGTCTTGGGGCTAGATTTTCTCTTGTTGCCCTGCACAGATTTCAAGGATAAATCAAGTTAGCACCATTTCTAACATGCCAAGTGACTGATATTGCAGTTATTCACGTGCATGAGTGGACAAACGAATAATTATATCCTTTTTCTCACCTTGGCAAAAGCGCTGCTTGTATGTTTTTCACCAGAACCAGGATGGGACCTTTCTCTGAGGTGCCTCATCAACCTTTTATTCTCTTTATCCAGTATTTTGTTTTCTTCAAACAATACATTCACCTAATAATGTTACAAAAAAAGGAAGAAGGATTTGACATATTTTACTTGCTAATATGAAATCGGATCAAATAAATAAACACGCAGGTACTACTTGCCTCCTCTTCGGCTCTAGTAAGATTAATCCTCAGATGTTCCTTATCTTTCTGTAGAGTCTTAACTTCAGCAGCCAGTGCAAGAATTTTCTGAGTCGAAGGCATCAGACTATCCACAGTAGAAGAAAAAAATTCAGTACAAGAAATTCACTTCGGTTTAGTAGACCTTGCAAGCAAGAATGTGTGCTGCACTTTGGGAGATGAAGGTCCAGTTAATAAAGAAACACTGCTCACCTGTTCCCTGTTTTGAGCAACCTTTGGCACAATTCTACTTCACTGTTTGCCTCTAAAAATGCAAGTGCAGTTGGTGCAACTTTATCATTACCAACCAAAGTCGTTATCAATGACTCGACGAGAAGTGGTTCCACAGCTGAACCCTCTCCAGAAGAATCAACCTTTTATGATAAGCATTTCAAAAGACCATCAGCCTCCACTCATTATTGTGTCCAACCATCAGTTTTGCAGAAGTTAATACCTTAGCATAACCCAATGGGAAAAGAAAAAGAGAATAATAGAAGGAATTCGGGTTACACCTGAATATGGACCACCAGTTTATTTAAGTATCAACTTCATGATTCACGCACCTGAGTTATTAATGTAAGCTAAATAGATTTTAGCGTTTGCTCACTATAATATCAAAGCAACATATCTATTTGCACAAGCTATCTGCATTCAATCCTCGAAAGATAAAAATATAACAAAATGAAAAGGCAAAAATAAATATGCATAAGATTTCATTGTCTAATATGAATAAACCCATACCCACTATAAATAAAGAAGAAAATTTTCATTAGTTATAAATTATAACCACCCAAATATCCTGAAATGTTCTCCTTGGACCGTTTAATATCGCATCAATAGTTATAGAGGATAAAGGTTCATTTGTTTATTCCAATTGCAGAAGAGAGAGAGAGAGAGAGATCATTTATGAAGAATTGCATAATACTGGAAATAATAGTGCGGGTACAAGCATTCATCTCCGAGTGAAACCTACTTCGGTGGCCTAAAAGGGTTAACTCCGAGTCAATTTAACTTGCTTTTCCGAGAGAGGTAGCTTCCAAATCGACCACCTATGATCATTCAAGTGGGATTGGTTCCAAATCAACCCCACTCTCTGCTCACCCAAAAGGAACCAACCCCACTCTGCTCCACTTGCTCAAGGCCGCCTTTCACTTGAACCAATCCCATCTCTACAAGAATTGGCCAGTGGAAGATTCTATGACAAGACCAAAGTTGGGAGAAACGTCTAGGAGAGCTCACTTGGGACCTCTGTAGGATTATGACTTGTAGACTAGAGTTGTGCTCGTCAGAGTTGCTTAGGTTGTCCCATTCCCAGATTAACTCCACTCTAACCAACTTTAAAGAAAGAGTAGCGTTAACTCAAGAGTCAATAAGTACATTGACCATTCAGAGTAATTTGTCGCTCTGAATCCCAACAAGTGTCAGGCAATAGAGAGCTCTGCTGGTCATTTACTAGGTCGATACGCTTACAATGGTCATTCCAAGGCAACGACTCCATTTGTCTCTTTGTGATAAGGATCTTCCGATTCCCTTGTGTCCAATATAAGAAAATGCATGCGCGTTTTTCAAAGGTTACTACAACTTATAACTTCTCACCATTGCCTTCTTCACTCGCTCCTAAGGTTGCCTCTACTTGCTCCTCCTCCACCTCTAGTAGTCATGGTTTTAAATATCGCTGGAACCATTACGTATCGGTCGTTACGTAACGGTATCTCAACCCTCAGGCATATGATTAGAATACACACTCTAGTATCGGAATTGTAGAAAATCCCTAGAGGAACGAATGATACGGCCGATAAGTATCGTGTATCAGTGTTGTTAGAAAATAGAAAAAAGGATACGGAAAAGCGTGTTAATTTCTCATTGTGAGACATACATACTTATTTATTAAGGAAATGAGAGCCTACAATAGATACTGTGGGCATCCTTACAAGTCATTATGAATACTTAATATTTTAATACTGAATATATATTAATACCCCCCTCAAGTTTGAGTATAGATATTAATCATGCCCAACTTGTTATAAATATAGTGAACCTGGGGCCCAGGCAGTGCCTTAGTGAACACGTCAGCCAACTGTTTACCAGATCGAACAAAAGCCAAAATCGATAGTGCCGTTCTTATACTCGTGGCGGATGAAATGACAGTCGATCTCGATGTGCTTAGTCCGCTCATGAAACACTGGATTAGTAGCAATATAGACAACAGATTTATTGTCACACCACAACTTGGTAGGACCCATAGGCAGTTCGTCTAATTCAGTGAGAAGTTGTCGAACCCACATGATTTCGTATGTTGCCAAAGCTATGGACCTGTATTTCGCCTCAGCACTAGATCTCGACATCACATCTTGCCTTTTGCTTTTCCACGATACCAAGTTCCCACTAACAAAGATAGAGAACCCTGATGTGGATCTCCTATCAATCGGGCATCTTGCCTTTGCATCAGAATAGCCCTCGGTACGGAAATGACCCCGATCACAGAACTGTAGACCCTTTCTCGGTTTAGAATGGAGGTACCGTAGGATACGAACCACTGCATTCCAATGAGGAACGCGGGGATTAGACATAAACTGACTCATAATGCTGACAAGATAGGCAATATCTAGTTTAGTCATGGTGGTCAAATAATTAAGTTTTCCCACCATTCTGCGATACCTGTCAGGGTGAGGAAACGCATCACCGTCAACAGGAAGAAGTTTCACACTCGGATCCATCAGGGACTCCATACTTTTTGCATTCAGCAGGCCGCATCGCGCAAAATATCAATCACATGTTTCCTCTGAGAAATAAAAATCCCATGCTTACCACTGGCCACCTCTACCACCAGAAAATACCGCAAGTGCCCAAGATGTTTAGTCTAAAATTGTGTCTGTAGAAAGGCCTTCAGGCTACTAATCCCAACACGGTCATCACTGACAATATCATCAACATATACAACGAGAAGAATACAGCCGGAGGCTGTCCGACAAAAGAACACAGTATGATCTTTGCCCGACTTCCGCAGACCAAACTATTGCACCACCGTGCTAAATCTCCCAAACTATGCCCGAGGAGATTGTTTTAAACCATACAAAGAACGACGAAGGCGACACACCAGATCAGACCCCCCCTGAGCAACAAAATCGGGAGGTTTCTCCATATAGACTTCCTCCTGAAAATCGCCATGGAGAAAGGCATTCTTGACATCCAATTGATAAAACGGCCAATTCCGAGTGGCAGCGAGAGAAAGAAAAAAGCGAATGAAAGTCATCTTGGAAACAGGAGATAAAGTCTCAAAGTAGTCAACACCATAAGTTTGCGCATAACCTTTTGCAACAAGACGTGCTTTCAAGTGAGCCAAAGAGCCATCAGGATTCAACTTCACAGTGTAAACCCACTTGCAGCCAACTGCCTGCTTCCCGGCAGGAAGAGAAACAAGATCCCAAGTGCCATTATTATCCAGGGCAGACATTTTCTCCAACATAGCAGAACGCCAACCAAGATGGGAGAGAGCCTCTGAAACACTACCAGGAACAGCAGTAGTATTAACTGTAGAAATAAAAGCACGTAAAGAAGCTAACAAGCCCTTATAGGAGTCAACATACCGGGGGTGATCCCGATAGAGACGATAAGGGTGACAGGCAGCAATAGAGGGCTCACTTACCGGCGGATCAACCGACGAGAGAACTGGCTTAGCAGGAGGCGGATCACGAGATGGCGAAGCTGCAGAAGGTGGCACCGGGAGCGGCTCAGAAGGGGAGGCAGGAGTATCAGTTGTAATCTGAGAGACCAAAAATTCAGTAGATAAAGGGGAGGGAGGTGACTCACGATCCGGAGGTGGAACAGGAGAAGAAGGAAAATAGAATGGGGTCGACTCTAGGAAGGTAACATTCCGAGACACAACAAAACGACGAATCGCAGGACAGTAACACCGATACCCCTTCTGGTGATAAATGTAGCTAAGAAACATACATTTGAGGGCACGAGCATCAAGTTTAGTGACCTGTGGGGCTTGGTGTCACGCACAGAGCATACGCAACCAAAGATTTTAAGAGGGAGAGAGTGCCCAGGTAACATAGGAGCTAACACAGACATCGAGAAAACACCACCCAAGACAGTAGACGGCATGCGATTAATAAGATAACAGGCTGTAAGAACAGCCTCACTCCAAAAATGATGAGGAATATGCATATGACATAGGAGAGCACGGGCTGTTTCCAAAACATGTCTATTTTTCCGCTCAGCCACCCCATTTTGTTCGGGAGTACCAAGACACGACGTCTGATGGAAAATGCTATGACTCACTAGAAACTCCCTTATGGCAGTAGACATATACTTTCTCCCATTATCACTACGCAAGATCCTAACATAGGTACCAAATTGAGTTTGCACAGTCTTACAAAATTGAGTCAACACAAATAAAACCTCAGATTTATTTTTCATTAAATAGAGAAAAGTGAAACGAGAATGATCATCGGCAAAACTCACAAAATAACGAAAACCAAATAAAGAGGTAACCAAACTAGGTCCCCAGACATCAGAGTGTACTAACTGAAAGAGAGCAAAAGCTCTTTTATTGACTCGAGACTTGAAAGGCACACGCAAGTGCTTGGCAAAACGACACGACTCACACTCGATAGCAGACACAGACCTTAAATTAGAGTAATGAATTTTAAGACTAGACAAACTAGGGTGCCCAAGACGGCAATGAATATCAAGAGCAGAGGAAGATAAGGCAGAATATGCCTGAGCAGGAGCAGCATCTAGCAGGTACAAACCCCTCGAGACCCATCCTTTACTGATAATCCTCTGCGTCGTAAAATCCTAAAAAATACAAGAATCAGGAAAAAATATCACGGAGCAACTCAAATCAGTGGTAATCTGACTGATAGATAATAGATTGAAGGGATTATCAGGAGTATGCAAGACATTGTATAAAGAAAGGGCAGGAGTTGGTGTCGCAACACCACAACCCTCAACAGCTAAGGAGGAGCCATTAGCCACCAACACACCAGCGTGACCAGGGGTCAACTTATAATCTGATAGAATACCTGATGATCCAGCCATGTGAGCAGAAGCGCCAGAATCAATAACCCAGGTGTGGGGGGTAGCCACACATGCAGTGGGATTACCTGCAAAGGTGGCTGCTGGTACCTCAGAAGAACTCGTACTCTGTCCAATCTGACCATACATACACTGGTCATACTCTGCAGCAGTCATCTCTATAACTCGTCTGGTCGAATTAGAGTCCCCTCGAGGACTTGGATGGATATAGTTCTGCTGGCTGAAATCAGATGTGGCATTGGCCACCAGTGGAGGCTTTCCATGAAGCTTGTAACATTCACTATGAATGTGTTCTCGGATCCCACAATAGTGGCACATACGGGTCTCACAACCGCCATCACGACCTCCTCCACGACCGGACTTGTTGCCACCACCACGACCACGGCCTTGACCGTTGCGGCTACTATGAAAACCCACTAAAGCAGACTGATCAGAGGTCTCAACAGATGTACCAGTACCACGAGACTCATCCCGACGAGACGCTCAACTCACACGTCGGAATGTCTCGAAGAGAGTGGAAATGTCGGCCCCAGCAAGGATATCTGAGAGCGAGCGGAGTCAAACTCGGAATCCAAACTAACTAAGAAGCACACCACCAAAAGTTGCTGCCGCTGCCGCTGTTGCTGAAACTGAGACAACTGATTTGTGAATGGGAGAAGGCGAACAAACTCATCAGCCAAAATCTTGAATTGCATAAAATGATCCTGAAGAAGCTTGCCGAACTGCTAGGATTGAAAGAAACCTTTCATGACGTTATATAGACGGGAGAGATCATTAGTGGCGGAATATATAAATTCTAACGAGAACCAAATCTCTCTCACAGTATCAATGTTGGCCACCAAAGCCTGAACAGAAGGATCCATCGAGTTGAGCAATTGACTAAATATCCAGGCATCATCCCGGGTCCAAGTCCGAAAAGTCGCTGATGTTCATGAAGGTGGATTATCAAACAAGTGGGAATCCAATTCCATGCCTTGTAGAGACTTAAGAACACTTTTCTTCTATAAAGCATAACCATTGGCACCATCAAGTCGCCGATCAACTAACTGTGTGGATGACGAGAACACCTATGTGGTACGCTGCCGACCAGCTTTAACCTGGGATTCGCGGGTTACAGAATCCTTTGATATCCTTGTTCACCAACAAGGGGACAAAAAAATACTACAAAAACAAATACAAGTCTCAATCCACACGGAAGTATAACAAAGAACTATACCGAACCCTCACAGCATCATCAAACTCGCAGACATCGCGGAATTACACTGGCGGACTGATGCAGTGAGGGAAAGAGAGAGAAAAGGCAAGTCTAGCGACTGAGAGAGGGCCTACACGGTCTGTCGAAGTTCGACAATGGTCGTTGGTGGCGGAGGAAGACTCTACAGGGTCTGTCGGAGTCTGACAGTGGTCGTCGGTGGCGGAGGAAGACCCTACAGTGATCGTCGGAGTCTAACAGTGGTCGTCAGTGGCAGATGAAGACCCTGGAAGAGCTGTCGATGGCTGACGTCACCCCTGGAGGGGCTAACGATGGCTGACGTCACCCTTGGAGGGGTTGATGAGGGTGGCAACCCTCCTGGTCGAGTCGACTGAGGTCGCCGTCACCCCTGAAGGGCCTAACTAGGATCGTCGAGCTCCCTAGGAAGGCCCGACTGAAGTCGTCGTCACCCCTTGAGGGGTTGACGAGGGTCGGCGCAAGCTGTGGGCAAGCCGACTGTGGTCGGCAAGTGTTCTTGGAGGGCTGACGAGGGTCGGCGACGACTGCTGGAGGCTTGGGTTAGGGTTTCTGATTTGGCGGCTGGTTTGAGTGGAAGCTAGAGTTTCGTGGTGGCTAGGGTTTCATGGCTCTGATACTTTGTTAGAAAAGATAGAAAAGGATATGAGAAAGCGTGTTTCTCATTGTGAGACATACACGTATTTATTAAGCAAATAAGAGCCTACAATAAATATTGTGGGTATCCCCACAGGTTATTATTAATATTGAATATATATTAACAAGTGTTGTATCGGTCCGTATCAACCGATACGAACTGATACAGACCAATATGGGACCCGAGACAACCCAACAATTTGGCTTCGCTTTCCTATCTAAAATTCTATCTTTGTCTTCAAAGTTGTGTCAAAATATTAATTAAAAAGATTTATAAACATTCAATTTGTAGTAAATAAGTTTATAATATACTTATCAATGAGTTTATGTCATTTCTTATCGCTTGAAAAAAAATCACGAGTGCGGTTATCGATTCTCGTTATAGACTAACCGATTCTCCCGATACCCGTTAGACACAACCGCGACCATTACTCTTGGCCGATATCGGGATTTAAAACCCTGCTGGTAGTCTTGAGCCATCAAATGCTCATCTTTCAAAGGATACTGGCCATTCATCATTCTCTCCGACTTATAACTTCTCTCCACTGCTTTCTTCACTCCCTCCAAAGGTTGCTTTTGTTCACTCCTCTGCCTCTAGTAGACTTGAGCTATCAAATACCTACTATCATTCCAAACATCTCGGTAACTCTCCTCTACACCGAACCAGCTACCTAAAAGTAGGATGGACAAACCCCTCAATGAAGAAAAAAGAAACAAAAATGAACTTAACATTTTTTAAAACTTCAATATTTTTTTACAAGAAACATTAATATTTTTTTAAACTTTAAAGGTTTCTAGCCCAAAACCTTGATTTTCCTTTGGCGTACAACGATTAAAGCAAAGTTTTCTTTTTTGATTTCACACAAAAATTGACGTTAACGTCGACCAATTTGACAACTTAAACCCGCTCAAGCTTTTCTCATAAATGAGCTCAAAAAAGAACCCTGAACTATTTCTAAGGAACTAAATTTCGTTTCATTTCCATCGAAACGGCTAAATGTTTCTGATGCCTAAAAAATCAAAACGAAATATTAATGAACTATCGAAATTCCTATGTTTCAACTGAGACACACCAAAACGGACCGAAATGCGTTGTTTTGACACGCTATAAATATCAAACAATGTTCTTTTATATTTTCCTCCTTTTATTAGAGAGAGAGAGAGAGGAAAAAAAAAGAAAGAAAGAGAGAGAGAGAGAAGTAATAAAAAAAATTTTAAACTTATTATATAATCTAAGAAATTAGGAAAGAAAAAAAGAGACATAACGCGAATAAGATAAAATAAACATGATTAAACTACATATTCCTTTTATTTATTTTCACAAAACACTCTTTATATAAAGATTATCACCGATATTTTTCTATTTTTATATGCTCTCTGTTACTATGCAATAGTAAGAAAAAGTTACAAGGTTATGAGTAATGAAAACATTAGGAGGAAAGGTATATCTAAATTGACATGAAATACCGTATTAAGAAAAGATATGAATAACTAACTAAAGAAATGGTCCTTAACAGAGCAGAATGGTATAAAAGGATTCATATATCCAACCCCAATTGATTGGGACAAAAGCTTTGTTTGGTTTGATATGATTTGGTATACTCTCTGTTACTACTATTTTTTCACTTTCTTATATTTATTAGGCTTTTAATCCCTTCATGGTTTAATGCAACAATTATATATTTGACATTATCTCTACTTTCTAAGTATTTAGTATTAACATTAACTCATTTTTAGTGTAGTTTTCTATAGTTTAATACTCTAAAATTAATATACAATCCTTAAAAATGTTAAATTGCTGATTTACTAGTCCTAAAAATGTGTAAAAATATTTTTGGATCATAGCTAGACTTAGTTCCTTCACTTAAGGCTTTATCGAACACCAAATGTCAATTTTCTCCGCAAGTATTCTGATATTGCTTCCATGCCTTCCTATTTTAGTACAACTATTAAAAGTATACGATTTTAAATTTCATATCACAAATATGTTATTTACTCTTTTGTTTCGCCAAATATTCCATATCTTTAGCTTATCATTACAAAAATGTTTTCCAGTCATTAACTAACATTTGCTATTTTGTTTCACTAAACACTCCATATCTTAGTTGTACGAAGTGGGAGCGGGAGCGAGAGTGGGTGTGAGGGAGTGAGGTCAAACAAAAGAGTCTAAGGTTGGGAGTGCCGATGGGTGTATTTATATATTTTATATATTCTACGAAATATTTTTTATTTAATTGTAATATATGTTAAAATAATAATAAATATTGTAGATTAGTGTTTAATACAGATTATTTTTTGTATACATAAATAAATATTATGTAAATATAAAATACTAAAATATATTTGAATTAATTTTATTCTATAATATTATTAATTATATAGATTTTCTCTTATTTTCTCACATTTATTTTGTTTTTTGAAAATCTATATGTTTGAGAGATTTTATCGAGAATTCTCGATAGGAGCGAGGTTCTTACAAGATTTTTACTTTAGAGCGCGGGAGCAAGGTTTCGAGACAAATTCGTCACCCCAGTAGGAAAATTGTGCAACTAAGCTCCATATCTTTTATCTTATCGTTACATGAATGTTTTCCAGTCGTTTCTAGAAATTTTACTAACATGCATATGACCATACACATTAAATATAGCCTTTATCTAAAATGACTTGTACAAGTTTCACAAGATACACCATCTAATTCCATAAATCTTGCCTCTAATAGAACAAAGGTGAGTGAAGCACAAATGAGCATTATATAGAACCTATTACTAGTACAAATGGGCAAAGTCAAAACCCATAAAAACGAGGAAGGGTTGATTAAATAAAAACAAATGGTATTCCAAAGAAATCCTCAATTAATATGGGAATATTTAGAAATTTTTGGTATAGAAGTTTTGTGCAACTAAGCTCCATATCTTTTATCTTATTGTTACATGAATGTTTTCTAGTCGTTTCTCGAAATTTTACTAACATGCATATGACCATACACATTAAATATAGCCTTATCTAAAATGACTTGTACAAGTTTCACAAGATACACCATCTAATTCCATAAATCTTGCCTCTAATAGAACAAAGGTGAGTGAAGCACAAATGAGCATTATATAGAACCTATTACTAGTACAAATGGGCAAAGTCAAAACCCATAAAAACGAGGAAGGGTTGATTAAATAAAAACAAATGGTATTCCAAAGAAATCCTCAATTAATATGGGAATATTTAGAAATTTTTGGTATAGAGGTTCTCGAACACTCCCCTCCCCCAAGGCTACAGCTAACATACCTAACCATTACCTGTATTAGGCTATTAACTAAATAAATACGTAATTGCATTATTCAAGGTTGATGCCCTTTGTTAATACCAAAAGGTGACCTTTATTTAGTTCTCTCTCATTATTCTTCATGGCTTCATTCATTTAACAAGAAAGAAAAGAAAAAAGAAAAAAATAATAATTGTTTTATTTTCCTACATGTATGTTAAGTTGATGAAGGAAAATATGAGTCTCGAAAAAACATTTTTCTTGTGAGAAATATTTTTCCATAAATCAAGTCCCGTAAAAGGCATAAGATAATGCATTGTGGAAAAGTTAAAAACTGAATTTTCTATCAACTTCCTTGCAAACTAAGCATGTAACAAAAACTAATTCCTTCATATTTTCCTTTTCCTTTCTTTTTGTTCACTTCACTATTGTCGTAAAATACTTTCCCATATAATTTTCCTGAAAACTAAACAAAGCCCATGTTGCTCTGCTACTAACCATCCTCATTAAATTTCTACTGTCACAATTCATTTACTTATGCAAAATGCTTTCAATTGCAAAAAATACAATTAATAAGAGTGCATTTCGAAAGTGTCACTTATCTTATATTTCCTTTTAATAAGAAAGTGCATCTCTCAGGTTGATAGTCTTCTTATATCTCATTTCATTTTCAAATTTAAGACTGGGTTGTTATAAATCCAAATGTTGATTTAAGACAATGACCCTTTATAATTAGATCTTATAAAAAGCATTACTACTGATGCTACTTCTATAATTACTAAGCAGCTTTATTTATTTTTGTTAGAATAATTATTTTATTCTTATTTTATTATTTTTACCTTTGTAGTTTATGTCTCAAGGGTTTCTTTGTAATTTATACTTTTTATTTTTTAATATAAATACTTAAAGGTGAAGGGAACATATTAGAAAATCATAAACCTGATTTTCTCTTATTCTTTCTCTTTCTTGTTCTCTTTAAACCCTAAATCCTAAATTTTGAATTTCAACTTGGTATCAGAGCCAGTGATGATACCTTCATAGTTCATCTAATTATTCAGAGAAGTTGATAGTTGCAAACGTTGCTGACATCAGCATTATCCGACGATGACATCATGCTGATGTCAGCTTCAAAACCTTAGTTTTCATGTTCGATCTGTTCATCGTGAGTCTAGAAACTCCCTCCCACTCGATTTGTGTCGCTAACCTTAATCTATATCAAATTTGAAGCCAATTTGCAGTTTGGTTGTAGTTTATGCATCGATTGAAGGTTTTTTTGGCATGTTCTCAGTCGTGTGACCCTCACCGTGCCTAGGGTTTGCTCCCAAGTGATCGACGAATCCTGTGGTTGGTTCGAAAAAGGTCGACGAAGCCTCTGGTTTGTTCAAAACGGGTCGCCGACTCCTCTGGTTCCTTCGAAAGGGGTTGATGACTCTAGTTTCGTCAAAAGAGGTCAACGCTAGATTTGGTTTCATCGAAAGGGTCGACGACGGCTCCAGGTTGCTCCAAAGGAGGTGACACTAGCTAGGGTTTGCTCCAATAGGGTCGGCGGCGGCTAGGGTTTAGTTCGGTGGCTAGGTTTGGCGCATGTTCTGCTTGTTTGATTGTTTGGTATTGGTTTATTCGTGGTTCTTCTTCACTGTTTGGCTTCATTATCTTCATTATGGGCTGTTTGGTATTGGCTGTTTGGTATTAGCTTATTCGTGGTTCTTCTTAATTCTGTTTGGTATTGTGGCTTATTCATGGTTTTTCTTCATTACTGGTTCATAGTTTTTCTTCTTGGAAATATGGCTGACAGCAAAGTTTTTTTAATTCGGGATGATGATATGCCCAAATCTATTACTTTCACAAAATTAAATGGGCTAAATTACTTAGCTTGGGCTCATGCGGTGAAATTTTTTTTACGCGGAAAGTGAATATTAGAGTATGTGACTGATGATCCTTTGCCTAAAATCGATCCTAAATATGAAGATTTGATGTGTGAAGATTTAATTGTTATGAGCTGGTTGTGGCATAGTATGGAGCCTACTGTTACTATGATCGTTGAATTTTGTGACACTACTAAGAAGATTTGGAATTCGATTGCTGACTCATTCTCCCATCAAAGTAATGTTTCTCGTATCTTTGAGATTTATGAAAACAATTTCACCACGAAACAGTCTGGAAAGCATCTATCAGACTATTAAAGCACGCTTAAGAATCTTTGGAACCAGTTGTTGCAGTTGTGGCCTCTTACTACTGATCTTACACAACAACAGCGCCAATGGGAGGACTTTATAATTGCTTCCTTGTTATTTGGTTTAGATCTTGAGTTACGTGGGTTCAAAGATCAGATTCTTGCGATTGAGATCTTGCCTATTGCCGCTAATGCCTATTCTCGACTTTTACGCTCTTCATTAGGATGTGCATCCACGATTTCTCGCTCTACTCCTTATTCTTTGGAGTCTTTGGCTTTAGTTTCCACTGGTGGCCGTAGTGGCTCACGTGGGGGCCGTGGTGGCCGTGGTACTCGTGGTGGAGCTCGTAGTGGTGGTCAAACAGGTGGTCGGGGTGACCGAAAGTGTGATTACTATGGGGGTACTAATCATACAGAACCATGTTGTTAGCAGAAGTATGGCAAGCCAGGTTCTGCTCATCAAGTTACCAATAGCACTTCTCAGCTCCAGTCTCCCACACCTTCAGCTTCATCTGGTCCAGCCTCCTCTAGTTCTGATTCTCTTGGTTCATCTGGAGAGGCGTTATCAGTCTTCAAAAAATAGCGACCATCTTTCTCATGCTCAACTTAGCAATCTCGTTCAGGGATTGCGTACCGCTTATCCCTCTTCCACTTCTACTGCTACTTTAACTGATTCAGGTACTGTTGCATGTGCTACACTTTTGCCCCCTTCATGGATTATTGATTCTGGAACTAGTTCTCACATGTCTTATTTTTTGATTTTACTCCTATTCACCATAATATTATTTTAGCTGATGGTTCTTCTCGCCCTGTCCATAGCAAAGGTGTTCTTCATCCTCATTCATCCCTGTCTCTACCCTCTAGTCTATGTTCCCAATTTTTCCTTCAATTTGCTTTCTGTTAGTCAACTGACTAAAATTTTGAATTGTTCTATAACTTTGTTTCCTTTTTGTGTTTTTCAGAACATGCAGACCAACAAGACGATTGGTTTAGGGCATGAGAAAGATGGTCGCTATTTTTTGAAGACTGATAACGCCTCTCCTCACACATCCGCTGCCTTGAGTGCCTCTGTTTCTCCTCTTCAGTGGCATTTTCGATTGGGTCACCCTTCTTTAACCAAACTGAAGTTAGTTATTCATAATTTGAGTTCTGTGTCTAGTTTAGAGTGTGAGGCTTGTCAATTGGGCAAACATCACCGTAGCTCTTTTCCTTCCAGTTGTCATGGTCGTCAGTCTGCATCTTTTGAAGTAATCTATACTGATATTTGAGATCCTTCTCGAACTCCTAGTACTAATGGATATTACTATTTTGTTATCTTTGTTGATGATTACTCTCGAATGACTTGATTATTTTTATTGAAGAATAGATCTGAGTTGCCTCTTATCTTTACCAAATTTTATAACGAGATTTACACACAATTTGGCAAACGGATCAAAATTCTTCGTTCTGTTAATGCTTTAGAATATATCCAGTCTACTGTTGACTCCTTTTGTGTAGATTATGATATTATTCATCAAACTACTTGTACCCATACCTCTCCGCAGAATGGTGTTGCTGAGCGTAAACATCGACATTTATTAGATGTTGCACGTTCTTTGTTATGCCAAATGCAGGTACTAAAACATTTTTGGGATGATGCTATTCTCACTACATGTTATCTCATTAATCGCATACCCTATGTTGTGTTGAACAATCAATCACCGTTTTCCTGATTATACCCTGGTTCTCTGCCTTTTTCTCTCATTCCTCGGGTATTTGGTTACGTTGCCTTTGTTCATGTTCTCGATCCTGGACTTGATAAATTATTTCCTCGAGCTCGCAAATGTGTTTTTCTTGGGTACTCTCGCACTCAAACAAGATATCATTGCTCTCATCCCGAGTCTCGTCGATATTTTGTTAGTGTTGATGTCATGTTTTTTGAGTCGACTTCCTTCTTTACTTCTGCAGGTCACGACTTATCTTCAGACCTTCTCTGTTCTCATAAGGTGGAGTTCTCCACTCCTACGCTTCCTTCGCTAATCCCCCTCCCTGTCCAGGTACCATCCCATCCTCTACAAGTGTACCAACGCTCTCAGACTCGACAGATTGTCTCTTATGGCCCGGCCACATCATCTTTACCGTCTGCGGTCCTTCCTTCAGTTAATACCTGCCTATTGCCTTGTGGAGAGGTAAACGTACTTATACTCAACACCCTATTGCTCAGTACGATTTCTATGCTTGTCTCTTCTTGTTTTCATTCCTTTGCTTGTGCCATGTCTACTGCTTCTATTCCTTCTTCCTATAAGCAGGTTATGTGATTACCTAGATGGGAACACGCTATGGATGAGGAGATGAGTGCTCACCATCAGAATCAGACTTAGGAGCTTACTTCTCTCTCTCTCGGCAAGCAAACAATGGGTTGTCGTTGGGTGTACACTGTCAAATATCTACCAGATGGTTCCGTTAAGTGACTTAAGGCTCGCTTAGTGGTTAAGGGATACACTCAGATTTATGGTGTTAATTATATGGAGACTTTTTCTTCCGTAGCTCGTCTCAATTCTATCCTGATTCTTCTCTCTGTAGCAGTTAGTCGTTCTTGGCAGTTATTTCAACTTGATATAAAAAATACCTTTCTTCATGGTGATCTTCAGGAAGAGATGTATATATGGACCAGTCCCCTAATTTTATTGTCTCTAGTAGTGAGAATATAGTTTATCGTTTGCGTAAGGCTCTTTATGGTCTAAAGCAGTCTCCCCGTACTTAGTTTGATCACTTTAGTTCTGTTGTCCTTGCCTATGGTTTCCAACGCTCCTTTGTAAATCATTCTATCTTCTTCCACCAATCTCCTCGTGGCTCTGTTATATTGATTGTCTACTTTGATGATATCATTATTTGTGGTGATGACTCTGCTGATATTGTTACTCTAAAACGCTATTTAGGTCAAATATTTCATACTAAGGATTTGGGTGTCCTTCGCTTCTTCTCTCTGTAGCAGTTAGTTGTTCTTGGCCGTTGTTTCAACTTGATATAAAAAATACCTTTCTTCATGGTGATCTTCAGGAAGAGATGTATATATGGACCAGTCCCCTGATTTTATTGTCTCTAGTAGTGAGAATATAGTTTATCGTTTGCGTAAGGCTCTCTATGGTCTAAAGCAGTCTCCCCATACTTGGTTTGATCGCTTTAGTTCTGTTGTCCTTGCCTATGGTTTCCAACACTCCTTTGCAGATCATTCTATCTTCTTCCACCAATCTCCTCGTGGCTCTTTATATTGATTGTCTACTTTGATGATATCATTATTTGTGGTGATGACTCTGCTGGTATTACTACTCTAAAACGCTATTTAGGTCAAATATTTCATACTAAAGATTTGGGTGTCCTTCGCTTCTTTCTTGGCATTGAGATTGCTCGCTCTTCTCAGGGTATCTTTCTCTCTCAACGGAAGTATGTTCTTGATCTTTTATTTGAGACTAGCCTTCTTGGTGCTCTATGGATTCAACGGTTAAACTTGATACCGACTCTAGCAATCTCTTTTCTGATGTTGGTCGTTACTGTTGTCTTGTTGGAAAAGTAATTTATCTCACTGTTACACGTCCTAATATTACTCATGCCGTTGGTGTGGTTAGTCAATTTATGCATGCTACTCGTCAACCTCACTATGAAGCTGTTTGTTGTGTGCTACTTGAAAAGTGGACCCGATCGCGATCTGCACTATCGGTCTTCTTGATCCTTGTCTGTGGTTGGCTTTAGTGATGCAGATTGGGCTGGCAATCGCTCTAATCGCTGGTCTACTTCTGGCTACTACACCTTTGTTGGAGGTAACCTTGTTACTTGGCGTAGTAAAAAACAAGTGGTTGTTACTCGTTCTAGCGCCAAAGCCGAGTATCATGCTATGTCGCATACTGTTTCTAAACTTATATGGGTTCGCTCTCTTTTTGTAAACTTTGGCATTCCTGTTTCTTCACTGATGTCAATATATTGCGATAATCAAACTGCTATTTTCATTGCTAATAACCTATTCTTTCATGAGCGAACTAAGTATATTGAGGTCGATTATCACTTCATTCGTGATTTGTTGTTACGGAAGCATATTATTACTCCGTATGTTCGCTCGGAAGATCAATTGGGCGATATTTTCACAAAACCTTTATCTCGTTCCTCTTTTCAGCATTTATCCGTCAAGCTGGGCATATTTGATCTCTATGCTCCAGTATGAGGGGAAGTGTTAGAATAGTTATTTTATTGTTATTTTATTATTTTTACCTTTGTAGTTTATGTCTCAAGGGTCTCCTTTTAATTTATACATTTTATTTTTTAATATAAATACTTAGAGATGAAAGGAACAGATTAGAAAATCTTAAAACTAATTTTCTCTTATTCTTTCTCTCTTTCTTCTTCTTTTTGAACTCTAAATCCTAAATTTTGAACTTCAACTATTTTCATTAGCAATGTTCTCCATATAGAAAGACAAAAGTCTTCCGAGTAAAGTCCAGATAAAACATACAATGGAATTACAAAAGACAACAATTAAAGTTCTTTTTTTTTCCTGAAAACCAAAATAATGGTTACTTGTAGCGTCTATTACGGTATTACCTATTAATATTACTTGAAAGTAGACCTCAAGGAGATATGATTTAAAAAGAAAACTTGCAATTCTATGCCTGTGCAATATTCAGTTTATTGCCAAGAAATGTTCTACTTAGAAAAAGAGAAATCAAATAAAATAGAATACTTGAAACTAGGGTTTCAGAAGAAATGAGTGTGAGAGAGAATGTGGAGGTTTTGAAAAGAAAAATGAAGTGGTTACACAACGTGATTTGAATTCATCCACACCAAGTGAGGTGTTGGATTTATAATAAAATAAAATAAAATAAAAAGAAAAAGATATATAGGGCCCAAAGAAAAAGTATCCAATAGAAAATTTTGAACAAGAGATCCTCTGGTTTTTCTTTTTGTGGAGAATGACCATTATCACAATTAGACTTCCTCGTAAAGGAGAATTCCTATTACCAAAATTACACACGATGAGAAGTTTTGCCTACTTTTGAGAATCTGCCACCCATTTCTTAATTCTTGTGAACAAATTGGGGAGTTAATTTTACACTAGTCTCCTCTCCTCGCAACCAGATTACACAACTTATATAAAATACGGAGAAATCTATTGACAATAGCATGAAAATTACCGGTTGCATCTCGCACTGATGCTTGTAGAACTGTAATTCTTCCATCACTCTTCTCAACTCCTCCTCCAATTCATGTACTCGAATTTCAGCCTGCTTAGCGCGTTCATCGGCTTCGTTTCCAAAATCCATCAATGCTTCTCTATCATGGTCATATAATGAGCACTCCTTCTCCCACCTCGTACACTGACTCAAAAGATTTGCACATTCCATCGCCAATTTCTGATTTTCTTCCACGAACTTCTTCAGCGCTTGCCCATTCATACTCGATTCGGCCTAAGTCCAATCATTAACAAAAACACAGAAATCATCATCAGAAGAACTCACAAACCCTAACTAAAACATTCAGGTACAGTGAGAACGAAATTGACCGAGACCGACTAATGGCGGAGTACAAACCCTAGCACGGTCGATGGTCTCATCTTTCTCTTTCAACCTGCTCTGAAGATATAGGCATTGGTCTCGAAGACGCTTACAGGCTTCTTCGGACGCTCGAAGCTTCAACTCCAGCGTTTGCGTAGATACAGGGAGGCCAAGGGAGTACTCGATCGATTCTTTGATGTAATCGTCGATTTCTTGTGAAAGATCCATTCTTGATCCTTAAAACCCTAGAGATCGACTGTGATTTTCAAGAATGATATATAGAAACCCAAGGATCACAATAAATTAGGAAGAAACAACTCTGAAAGTCATGAAAAATGAGAGAATGCAGAGACAGAGAGGCGAAGCGGGAGAAGAATTTTGCCACGGCGTTTGGTCTGGAGAGAGGGGAAAGCGAGCGTTTTGGTCTGAAATATTTTTTTTCTTTTTTTATTTATTTCGAATTGGGAGTGCTAGCCGTTAGAAGTTCACTATTTTAAACGGGTGCTACGGGGCCGCCTTGTACACGTGTCATGTCCATTTTGGAGGTCCCACACATTTTTTTTTTTTTGTTTTTGGCTGATTTAGGTGTGTTCGGAGAGTTCGGGTTAATGGTGTAATTTTGCCCTGCTATTCGCGGGCTGTCTAAGGCTCGATAATGTAGTGGCTCAGTCCGTTTTGTTTGATAGGTTTGAGCCCAAAAATTTTAAGAACGGGCTTTCAAATTCATAGGCCAGCCCAATCCGATGTCCAACCATTTAGTTTGTTCGTTTGAGCCGAATATTAATATATAATAATATTAATATATATTAAGTAAATTATAAATTAATATAATAAAATATAAACTAATAAAGTATAAACTTATATAATAAACTAATAACTAATTTTATCAACAAAAAAAACTAATAACTAATAATAAAATAATAAATTAATAAAGTATTATTAAACTATAAACTTATAAACTAAGTAACTAACAAACTAAAACTAATAAACTTATAAAGTTATAAATTTATAATAAACTATAAATTTATAATAAAATAATAAAATAATAATAAATAAATTAATTGAATTTTAGTCTAATTTTAAGAGGTTGTAAGAATTTTAGTCCCGCCAATAAGTATGTTTTGGATTTAGTCTTTTTTTAAAAAAATTAATAATTATTCGGTCTAAATTATCCTTAATCTTCCGATGGAATGTTGACCTGTTATCCTACTAAATCAATTATTAATATGAAAGTAATTTTAAATTCCCTTTAAATGTGGGATTCATTTTGGTAACTGAATATTAATCATCCGACTAAAATAAAAATGCTTAATGGAAAGGCTATCTTGATTCATTTTGGATTTAAT
Source organism: Heliamphora pulchella (assembly GCA_032270985.1). Taxonomy (NCBI): domain Eukaryota; kingdom Viridiplantae; phylum Streptophyta; class Magnoliopsida; order Ericales; family Sarraceniaceae; genus Heliamphora; species Heliamphora pulchella. The sequence continues at coordinate 6,325 of JAULJZ010104110.1, read as the reverse complement.
TTTCCTCATTTTGTGGAATAATTGTATTCCAAACACTTTTTATGATTTTCAATAAATTTTGAATAATTTTTCAAATTGTTAACAAAATATCATTGCAGGATACATGTATCGGTTATTATATGCAGTGTTTATTACTGAGACATGTTAACATTTGATCCGTGTATTAGTTATTCTATGCAATATAATTTACCGAGACATGATAACAAATAATACATGTATCAGTTCTGTTTGAAATGTAATGAAATGCAATATACCAAGACATGATAACAACTGATACATATATCAGTTCTACACACCTCTGCAATGAAATGTAATGTACTGAGATATGATAATAACTGATACATGTATCAATTTTGCACAATTTTGCAATGAAATGCAATGTACTGCCTGCAATGAAATATAATGTGCTGAGACATGATAACAACTGATACATGTATCAGTTTTGCACAATTCTGCAATGAAATGCAATATGCCGAGACATGATAACAACTGATACATGTATCAGTTGGCTGCAAAACTTTTCAAGGTCACAAAAGTAACTAATAATGGTTATTCGTGTTTGATCAAATATGTCTGTTAAATGAAAAAGTCTTCAAGTTCACAAAAAAAAAAAAAAAAACCAACAATTGAGATTGAAAAATTGGTTGCAAAACTCTTCAAATCAGTAAAATTCAAGAAACTGTATATTCGTCTATTTTTCAAAATGGATGAAAATCTTTTAAAGATTACAGACAAAATCAAATCTTCGTAAATATTGCATTTTCATAAAATCTAGTAACTACATCCTAACAAACAGTTACAAATTAAATTTAAATTTTATTCGATATATGTTTATAGAACCTACAATCATGGATTCCTTAGAAATTTTTTCATAATTTTCGCTTCATTAAATGTTGTAATTGCCGCACCATTAAGGATATTTTTGAGATACAATATTATTAAATTCAAAAATAGGACTAAACATTAAACATAACTTATGTTGGGACTAAAACTCTTAAAGCATCTAGATTTAGGACTAAAACTCAAATAACTCTAAATAAATTTATAATAAATTATAAAGTATAAAGTTAATAATATATAGCCTTATACAACAAGTCAACAACTCAATAAAACAAAAAGAAAAGAAAAAAAATAAAAAGCCCGCAAAAAATCCGATCTATGGCTCGAGCCTGAGGTCTGAGCTCAAGTACCAAGCCTAAGCCCCTACCCCTGAGCCTGGGCCTACCCCTCCCACCAAAAGTTCGGGACCCCTCCCCCAAAAAGTTAGTCCCGAACTTTTGGTCGGAGCTCGCTGGGCTGGACCTACCCGAGCCACGGTCTAGCTGGGCCGGGCTAAAATTACACTTCTAGTTTGGGTTAGGGATGGCAATGGGGTGGGTTAGGGTCGGGGATGAGCTTCTCCATCCTCGTTCCCTATTTGATTGTGGTGGGGATGAAAAACATTATTAGGAAAAAAGCGAAAAATGGGATGGTGGTGGGGATATTTTAGGAATAGTTTATAAGATTTAAGATAGTGATATTAATAAAAATTATAAATAATATAATAAATAAAAAATAATAGTTGATGAATCAATAGAACTAAAAACATAAAATGTAAGAATAGAGAAGAAAAACTAAAGATAAATATAATACTTCAATGTTTTAAACTTTTATATTTTAAAAAATATATATTTTATACATTTATTTATATTTAAAAATTATTCATTTTATGTAATTGGGAGTAGGGCGGGAGAAAACGGGGCGGGGAGAACAAATACCGTCCCCACCTCGTTTGTTGTCGGAGGCGAAAAAACCCATACATAGCGGGGCAGGAACGTGGCGGGATAGAGCGGGCGCAGAAGAAAATGTCATCCCTAGTTCGAGTGCCTGTTTCACACAAGGTGTGCTGTGAGTATGATTAGTGTTGTAATTAAAGTTTCATAATTTAATTGGATCTATCATTATTTTAAATTTTTCGAGTAGGTAATTCGGGTAAAAAATTACATTAATTGGACATCATTATCTATATAATTGAAGTATGCTTGTTTTGAACTAAAATAATCAACTTAAAAAATTCTTAGAATAAAGTATAAGACAAATGTGTACCCAATCATATAACTATTTATGTCCGATTAATCTGATTTTTTATACTAATTACCTACTCGAAGAATAAAAAATAATGAATAATTTCAATTAAATTATGAGACCTTAATTACAATCCTAATCATATTCACAATAAACCTGATGTGACTTTGTGAAAGTCTGACCCGTTTTCTTTTTCGGTATTTTGCCACGCGTGTTTGCCGTTTTTGTTTCAGCATGTTTATATGTGTTTATATGCATGTTTGGGTTTAGAGATGCATGTGGGGTTGGCTCCCGAGGCCGTTGGGCATTATGGTGCGAATTTAAAAAAAAAAAGATATTTTCGTGGCCTATTATATCTCGCGTTAAATATTTTTAAAAGATATTTTTAAAATTTCTCAGCTAAGTTTTCTTTTTGTCTCTCTGCCTTCTCTCTAACTTCTCGGGGGCCTGAGACTCGATTTTCGACAATCTAACAACAGATCCTTAGTCTCCTCGTGGTGGGCTACGCTTTCATCCGGATATAATTTCATTATGGCGAAATTTAATTTTGCACGTGGATTGAGGCGCCGAGTTTTTAATTCAATGAGATAAGATCCTAAACTCTCATGTCTTATAAGGGTGCTACGTGTAAACGTGTGTGTTTTTACTATCTTGAAATGCATAAATCGCTTTGTGTTTCAAAAGTTGGGTTTTGGGTTTAAAACCATTTTTGGTCAATTTCGGTTGGATGAAATCTAGTTTTGAGTGTTTCTTTCGAGGTTTTGGTATTAGTCTTGGGTTTTGGTATGTCCGAGGGTGTTGGATGAAAGTTTTGAGGCTTCATTTCGGGTTCGAGAGGCTGAACTAGTAGATCGGAGTCGATTTCCGCTTGGGGTCAGTTAATTGAACTGGGGGTTCAGTCGACTGGATCGTGGTTCTGGGGGGTTCAGTCGACTAGATCGAGGAGGTCAGTCGACTAACCTGTGTTTTTGGGGTTTCTTTGCGAGATTCCTGTAGCTTGTTTGGGTCGAGTAGATGGGGTCCAGTCGACTGGGTCCTGTGTGGGGCGTTTTGGTGTTTTGGTGATTTTAGTAGTCGGGTGGTGGCCTCTCGGTCGATTGGATTATGTGGCTCAATCGACTGCTGTCCTCTAGTGGTTTTTTCAGTTGATTGGATTATGGGGTCTTGCCGACTAAAGTCACGGAGAGGGATGTTGGTTAGTTCATGTGGGTGTTGATGCACTGTTGTGTGCGTGGTGGTTGGTGCATCGTTTGGTGCGGGACGTGTGGGTTCGTTGTTCATTTTTAAGGTTGTTTTTGATTAGAACCGTTTTGTGGGTAGTTTAGTGTTGGCCTTCGGGTTAGGTTTTGGTTTTCTGCATCGTTGGTTGTCCTAGTGAGTGGACGGGTCGATCGGGTGAGCGGATGACAGGTGTGTGGCTTGTGGAGTCGTGGCGGGTTGTGTGGTGCCGTTATGTGGAACGTTGTGGTTATACATGGTTTTATACTTATAGAACTATGGTTAGTTTTATTCTTACATATTGTGGACGGAAATGTGGCCTTATGTGGTTTTGATACATTTAAAACTCTGATTTTATATATGCATATGTTGATACAGCTTTATCCCGTGGTATACAGTTTCATCCCATGGTATGCGGTGTTATCCTATGGTATACGATTTTATCCCGTGTAAAATGAGGGGGCTTATTTATCCTACGGTGCAAAGACCTTGAAGATATATGTTGGCTCTGGTCAACAAGACATTAGTTGGGGTTGCGGTCCCTCGGTGAAAGCCTGAGAAGATACATGGATTGCATGTGATGCTTTGTGGCATGGATTGAACCATTTATAAAATTGATTTCAAACCATTTTCGTGCCTCCTTGAGTCAAAAGGGGTTCTTATTCTAGCATCTACTTGAATGCGATATATCTGTTGTTGGGGCTCAAAAGAGAGTCGATATATATGTAGCTGTGTTGCTTGTGGAGCACGTGGGAGTCTTAGCTCGTAGGAGTCTATCTTTACTAGTGAAGCATTGTACTATATCTATATATCAAATTATTTTCTAGGCTCTGATGAATTGTGATACAAAATCGTTTTTAAAACTATTTTCCTTGAGGCTCTGGTGAGTCCTTACGTAAAACCATTTTTTTATGGCTCGTGTGATTCGAAACCTGCACTTCGTTTTTCGAGCATGTTTAGCTTATATTTCATATTTTTCTAGTTTCTGCCGAGCCTTGGCTCACGGTGTGGGATTTGAAATGTTTTTCAGGTATCGTTCGTGTAGGTTGATTTGGGGTTACTGGTTGAGGCGAAAGATCTATAGTCTTCCTTTTTGCTCTTTTGATCATGTATGCGATAACATGTTTTTCGGTGTTGGAATCGTATAATATAAGCTTTTTTGGAAAATATATTAAATGCATGTATACTTTAATTTGAGAGTGAACATCGAGTTGGGTGTTTTATATGATTATTATGGGTATTTCACGTGATCTGGAGTTTACGGCGTGATAATATGGTATCAGAGCTCTGGGTTCGAATACTTAAGAGTCGTGGAAAAAGGGTGCGTCACCGTGTGAGGTTGATTACGTGTGCTTGACTGCATCTGTTTAGCTATTTTAATAACATGAACGTGTTAGCATGCTGGGTATATGTGAACGTTGTGTATATGTGAGCATGTGGGTTGAACCTTAGGATTGATTAGTCTTGCCTTTGGGCATTTGGATTAACAAACTTGGGAGCCAAGTTAAAAACGCGTTTAGCTAACATGATTTCTAGTAAGGAATCTAAGTAGGTTATCCAAATTGACACGTCATTCTTGTTGGTTCTCCTTGGTATGGGGAGTTTAGCATGAACCTGTGTGACTACGTGCTAGCATGCTTATGTGGGGTCGTGCTTATATGTTGCATCTTATTATGTGTTCCTTTCATATAGACGTGATGTCTATGTTGAGAGGGTGAGGTCGTGGTCGAAATCGTGGCCGTAGTTTTGGCCAAGGGGATGTGCCTATCCCTGATGCTAGGGTGCAAATGCTCCCTAGGGACCGATGGACGCGACTGAGTTGCTGCGTGTGTTGGTTGGTTCTATCCAGCAGCTGGTTGAGGCCGCTAGAGGTGAGACTGCTAGAGGGAGAGAGAGGGTGTCTGAGTCGAGGGCTACGATGGCAATGCGAGAGTTCAGACGTATGGATCCTCCTACCTTTGTTGGGGATCTTGATCCTACAGTGGCTCTAGAGTGGTTAGAGCTGATGACTCAGATCCTTGACATGCTGTAGATAGTTAAGGAAGAGTTGCGGGTTTCTTTTCCCACGTTTCAACTGAGGGGTGATGCTCACGAGTGGTGAAAATATCCCAAAAATACTGTGGGGGTCACATGGGCAGCTTTCACTGGAGTTTTTTTGGAGAAATATTTTCCTGCTTCATTCAGAGACTTGTATAGAGAGGAGTTTTATACTCTCACTCAGGGAGCAATGGGTGTTATGCAGTACGAGGCTAGGTTTACGAGCCTATCTCATTTTGCACCAGAGTTGGTAGCGACAGACAAGCTGCGATCAAGGAGGTTTGAGCAGGGTTTGAGGCCCGCGATCAGAGAGAAAGTGGATGGCATGGGATTGCATGTTTTTACGGAGCTAGTGGAGGCAGCAGCGAGGATTGAGAACACTTTGACTGAGATTTGGGTTTCCAGGGAGGCTAGGACACTATAGGTTGGGACAGAGGCACAGACAGGTGGGCGTTCCGGCAAGAGTGAGAAGTCCTCTGGCATTAGATTTCATCCATCCGGATTACTACAGTAGTTTTCTGCACTAGTGCCATCGGTGGCTTCGTTGGGGAGGGCAGAGCAGAGGGAGGTTAGATGTTATCGGTGTGGATAGCCGGGGCATCGTGTGCCAGATTGCCCGCAGCCGAGGCAGTATCAGGATCCACAGTTGAGGCAGTCCCAGTGTCCGGTTCAGTCACAGGGGAGGGAGTCGACGATTTGTTATGGATGTGGCCAGACTGGACATATTTGCAGGAACTGTCCCCAAAGAGAATGTGCCGAGCACAGTAAGTACACCAGAGGGTTCATTTGTGCAGGATCGTCACCAGCCTCCCGCAGTTCAGACTGTTGGAGGCAAAACTACCAAGATTTTTATTTTTGAAAAAATAATTTTTGGTAAAAAAATTAACTGGACGGGCAAACGCCGAAACGGGCTCTAGATAAAATTTTTGACGAAGAACGATCAAAATAAAACTCATGCAACCAAAGTTAATTTAGAAGAATACCTCTTGTAGATCTAATCTTCAAC